>JAXBDA010004445.1:0-28943 GCA_036023075.1 Gaultheria prostrata | reverse complement strand
TAGAGGCCCGGGCCCCCGCTTGCACCCCTCAGGTCCGCCCTTGACTACACCCTTTCAGGTGTAAAAAAAAATTAATAAAATTTCCGCTCCATTTTGTACTATTAATACTTTCTTTTATATAATTGTTAATTATTCATGTAAGTTTAGTACATTATTCGTATATTCAAAGTCGACCCTAATTAAATAAAGCTCCAAGTGTAGCTGTTTTAGATCCTCGAAAATTTATACTCGATCCCTCCGTCCCAATTTGTTGGGCTTGTTTCCTTTTTCTGGAAAACTCAAAAAATTCGCAATATCTTTTAATTTATAATACTCTTTATATTCAATATGGATCTTGTTTGATAGATCTCAATTAATTTTGTTAAACAAAGATTTCGTAATCATAAAAAATAATATGGATTATGAGATATAGACAATTTTTTGAGACTTCAAAAAGGTAAAAGGGCCCAACAAATTGGGACGGAGGAAGTACATTTTAAGGGCTCCTATTTTTATATATCTTATTTTTAATCTCCACTTTCGGTTATTTGCATTTTTTTTATTTATTATTTATATTTTTTGAAAAGTCATCATGTCATTTTATAAGAAACGTCATCCGGCAACGACTACATCAACAAACAGGATTGAATCCAAAGCTACTAACAATTAAAATGTGCATTTGGATATTCCCTTTTGTGGGGGGGGGGGGGGGGGTGAAGCCTTAGGGAGAGGTTTCTAATTTCTTGACCCAATCTTGAATGTGTTGGGTAATGTATTATGGAGTATATTTGAAGCAAAGCAAAATCATACAAGAAAGAAAGGATTCCCTGTGGCAATGCAATACGTAAACTATTGAACAGCCTAGCTATTAACCAAACATGTGGGGCACGTATACGTGGCGATTTGGTATACGTGTTCATGGGATCATTCCCACTTCTTTGACCAATGATGAGATGGTCAGAGAGGATAAAAATTCTTCGATTGTATTTTGACATTTACGTACAAACTCAGCACTTTACCGTTATTTACGGTTATTAATTATAGTCGTAATTAATCTGTCTTCGTTTTATATTCGGAAAATGGAGATTTACAATTCTGTATTACGTTAAGAAAATCAATTGTAAGGTTGGGAAGCATTGTCCAAAGTAAGATGTACATACAAAAATGTCACATCTTACTGATTTAAAACATCATTTTTTATTTACAACGTAATAGTACAAGCTTTGTTTAAAACATCATTTTTATATTTTGATTGATCAAGGCTAACTATGATCTCCAAGCTTTCTCGAATTCCAATTAAGAAGAATCGACATGCAAATCTCTGGATACTTTTTTGGCTTTTTAGTTTGTCCCTTGTGTCATTTCTTTTGATTGGAGTCTGGCTGTGATACCCCAAAGTGGTATTGGGGAACCGGTGCTCCAGTTTTACTTATCACCAATACTTGGTCTACAAAAACAGATCACACTTACTACAAAAACAGACCACACTTACCACACCTATAGGCCATAAAATTGTGGTAAATAAAGTCTGTGTTCATAGTAAGTACAAATGCGCGGAAAAAGAACAAAATCACCCTCCTTCTTGTGGTGGTTTTCATCTAATGGCTCAGATTCATTTATTTTTTATCTAATGATTAGATTTAGTACCATAATGGAGCACCATAAAAATTCCGTTTTGATTGTGGGCACCTTTTTTTTTTTTTGTCATTCGTCATTCTTAATCTATTACATGGGGGAGGGGGAATGAGACTTGATCTCAGGATATAATGTGGGGCACATAAGAGCTCTGCCGCATGAGCTAGCCACCACTTGCGGCTTCTTTTCCACTTATGATGTTTGGTTTTTTTTTTTTCCGGTTTTGATGAGGTCCTTATATGGTATCCTCTTTTGTTCTGTAAATGACTTTCTTCTCGATCTCTATAATACTGTATTCTCTTTCTTCACGGAACGGAAAAACAAGTTAGACATACTGGTTAGAAAACTTAAATTTCATATTAAGAAAATAATGCAGCTTTGTTTTATTGGACACATTAGTCATAAAAACGATACTATGTGTGGAGTTTAATTTTGTTCACCCACCTTTCTCCTATTTCTCTGATCAGACAGTTCATTTTTTAGAATATAATATATTTTAATTAACTCTGCAAAAGATTAACGTAATTAGATATTGGTAATTGGTTGTTTAAATCATATAGTTCAGATTCCTGTCAAACTTCTCAATTGAAAGTAGGTGATTTTATCAAGCATTTAATGATATCCAATTGAGCTGATTTTTTATGGGGATGATTAAAATATTATGGTCTAAGAGATGAACCATTTTGATCATCGAAATAAGACCTCGAACATTGTAGATAATGCTCACTCACTGTTAAAGGTGTGTGAACAAAATTGAACTCTTATGTGTGAGACCCCAATTCTAAACAATGGTATGATTCGTATGAAACTAGAAAAGTAATCACATATTTTATACTACCTCCGTCCCTTTGAAGTTATACTTTAAAAGTTGTAACTTTCTTTATTTGTCCTTTACGAAGACATCACCAACACACAGCTTATGGGAAAAATAATAATTTTTAACCATTAACTTTTTAAAATAAACACTTATTAAGAAATGGTCCAAAATAAAATATTGGACTATAAAAATGGGATGAAGCTAAGAGTAGTGAATCCCACAAAGAAAATAAAATACACAATCCATTTCGGATTCCCATACATTACAACTAGAATGAGCCGACGTGCTTCGCACGTCACCGCGTGCTCATTGTGTATGTGTAGTTATTTGAATTATGTTTAACTATCAGAACACTTATTCTTTCCTTTCCTTTGTAATTGTTTTAATTTTCTACTTGCATTATTTGTTCAACATTCAAACTAATGCTGCTCCCAATGGGAAGAAAAGTTAGCTGCATTAGCAACTTTTTTACAGTCCAGAAACTTAGATTCTGAAGGTTGTAACAAAAAGTACAAATGATTTGGTATTTGTTGTGGTCTAAAGATAACTTGAATAATACTATCCGTCTTACTGTATAGAAAGAGAAATCTTTACTACATAATTACATTGCAGTGGTATGGAAAAGTAGCACAAATGGCAACAAAAATTGTACTAGCATAAATGGGGACCTCTAATGAGCATTTCTCATTACAAGTTTGTAGTGAGTGATACGACCCATTGATCTTCCCAATTGATGGTTCAGATTCATTTAGAATTCTTACCAATCAAAATATATGAACATATTTGAACCGTTGATTATCGCAATGGACGGCTCAGGTGCTCACTACACCATGTAGTGAGTCCTCTCATTACAGGGCCCCCGGTTCCGTATAGTACACCCATGTAACTTGAACTTCGAACAACTACAACTTTTGTTTGTACTTGCAAAGACTAACGGAATTGATTGAGACTTCATTGGAGGAATAAATCATAAGATACTTTCAAACCACCCAAAAATTCCACAAAGTAAAAGTCCGATTTGAATCTAGTAAGCAGCAATCCCAACACTAACCCATCAACCACCCCTAAACATTACAATAGAAGGCAAGAAATGCGCAAACACCACAATCAAGAGGATATCGTAATATCATGGTTGAACGTGCTAGGACCCTCATTGCGAGCAACAAAAACTCAAATACAGAAACAAAACTGAAGAGCCTAATAAAGCAGAAACGACAATGGCAAGTAAAATCAACAAAGAATTAAGGTCATTCGGTTAAGTTCATGTTCAGAAGGGGTAGTTACTAAACGTATTTTCTCCACGAGGCTGGAAGCCACATTTCTAACTATGGAATAATTCAACAATTTCTGGGGTTGTTAGAGGTGTCAATCCCCTCTACATGACTAGCGAGACTGTACTGTTTCCAAGGGCCATCTCCAGTAGAACTGCTGCATTCTTCAGGCAGTAGAGTTTTGACCCGCTGACCTGTAATCATGAACACGCAAAATCAAGTTAAGGTAGAAGCCAGAGCACATACCCTTTGTAATAGGAAAAAAACCAAGGCCTAAACTGATTCAAATTAAAAGAATAAAAAGAACAGTCCAATATCACCAGTAGCAATCCAAGACAGAAATGACTGGTAAATCATGAAAGCACAAACTTTGATCTTAGCAATACACTATACAATATACGTTGGAAAACAACACGTCATCAACCACAGGGCTCAAGATGTATGATCAGGAGCAAGACCGTGGTCCTTGTGCTCATCGAACCCCTTATTAATTATAGGGAGCACTTACGCCGTAAGAAGAAAGTTCGATCCAAAAAAGGAATTCATAGGAAACACATTTGGAGTAAAAATCCCTTGAAAGCGGCAATGTTTTCTAGGACGATTAGCCGGGACCTTAAAGAGAACAATTCAAGGAGGTTGAAGCTAGGCTTAAATAAAGGTAATATTGACAGTCCCACTCTTTTGACTCAAGAGGAAGATGATAGTCGCCTTGGGAATTTGAGTTTAATAAAGCAAGCTCGTAAGAGTATGGAGGAGAGTTCTTTGTGTGGTGTTAAATTTTTTGGAAGGGAGAGTTACAACATTAAGAAATATTTAGAATTGTATGGAGTAGATATTTCTGAGCAGGAAATTATTGTTGTGCGGCGGGCCCCCGGAGAACCCAACCGCAACCCAAGATTATTGATGGCTATGAAGTTGGAGAAGTAGCTAACCAAACATATGCGAAAATAGGGAGAAACCAAACCAAAAACATAAACAAATAAGAGAGACACCAAAATTTACGTGGTTCGGCTTACGGATGTAAACCTACTCCACGGGGCAAGCAAACGAGAGGCGATTCCACTATGTGAAGAGAACATGCTCCGAAGAGCTACAATGGTGACAAACAAACAAAGCTCTCGTAAGAGACACTCACCAACCCCAATTACAAGTTCTCTCACCAAAACCCTATACAGATGGAATCTCTCACCGAATACAGATTCTCTCTCATCAAGTCTCACAAAACCGCTAGGGTTTTAACCAAGAGACGCAAACCAAAGATCTTCTCAAAGCCCACTAAAGAGGCGGCAACCAAAGAACCATGAAGATCTTGCCAAGAACCCTAATTTCAGATGAGACCCCCTAGGGGCCTCTCAAAGGGATGCACTCAAGCAGTCCTAACCCTAATGAGAGAGTAAGGCTATATTTATAGCCACAAAATCCTTCCTAAAGCCAATACTTGCCCAAACAGAATTACTTGCACCCAAAGTCACAAACCCACAAGGAAACAAATCTTTAGGAAGTCCAAAACAGAACAAAATCGGCTAAAATGGACAAAAACGGACCCGGTTGTCCAGACCAAGCCTTTCCTAGTCCGGACAAGAGATATTGTGTCGATTTCTTCAACCCGCTGACCCTTTTGTCTGGACAACCATAACCTTGGTCCGGACAAAGGGTGCAGAAACTTCCCAAATTGCTTCGAAATTGCCCAAAATTGCTTGGTCTGGACCAAAGAAGCCTTGGTCCAGACCAACCATGTTGTGAACTCCAAAATCGAGCCGAAATCTAACAATTATAGCACTCGAGGAGTTGGAGGATGAAGCCTCCATTTCAGTGGAGTTGTGAGCTAGTTTTCATGGTGTGGGTGCTATCGGGTGCGCTTTGTCGACAGTTTTTGTGGTGTGGAGGTTTTGATGTTTTGAGGGTGTTTGCTTCTCGATTTGGGTTTTGATTGCTTTTCTTGGCTGGCTTTTGGGGAAGAGTCTCCAGGTTGTTTCTTGTTTTCCTGTAGTTTTTTTGGGTGGCTTTGTGGTCCTTCTGGCTGGTATCTTACCATCCATGTTGTTTCTTGTTTTTCCCCTTTTGGGTTCTTGGCGTTTCTAGTCTTGGGCCCTTTTAATCTTTGTAATTTGTTTTCAAAGATTAATAAATTCTTTGCTTAGCAAAAGTTTATACCGTTTCCAAATCTTGAAAGTATTCAGCCAGGGAACCTTACATGTCATTCTGATGGAATAGGATTATTTGCCAACTCACAGACAGATACTTATTCTTATAGTACACAATCCACAACTCTTCTCAAGCCTCCAGAAAGACAATCTAAAGTTGTTGCATAACTGTGTCAAAATAGAAGAAATGCCCCTGCAGCAGCATCAAATTCAATGAGATCAAGTTCCTTCCCAAGTTGAAGGTGATCTTTAATTGGAGCCAAACACCCGAGGGCTACCAACTTTCAAATGTAAACAAGTATAACGGGAAAGAAATCCATATGAACATACTCATCTCGGGGAACAAGAGCGATAGGGAGAGGAATTAAGGATTACCATTTTTGTTGGCACGGAACAATTCTCCCATCCTTCTGGAACATCTGGATGGGTCATATTTGGTATTCGTTGTGCTTCTTGCTGAGGCTCATCTGTAAATTTTAAGCAAGTCTCCTCCCATCCTTCTGGAACATCTGGATGGGTCATATTTGGTATTCGTTCTGCTTCTTGCTGAGGCTCATCTGTAAATTTCAAGCAAGTCTCCTTCGAATGATATAAGTCTGTCCTTTAGATACTTTCCTGGAAAACTTTACCATAGGAAAGAAAAAAAAACCTAAACCCAAATGATAGAAAGCATGATGTAAACTGTAAATGTCGGACCTTTTGTAAGCTTTTCACGCTCAGCAGGTTCCAGTTTTCCTTTCATCTTCTTTGCAACCAAATTCCTTTCTGCACAAAGCAGTTCAGCTTGCTGCTATCTGTGAGTGATTGTTAGCAATTTTTGTGAATAAACCAGACATTCTATGGTATCGGTGCAGAGTATAAGCAGCATTTTCAACTGGCACAATTTAGTTTGAGGCTTTGTACTTTAAACAACATGATTTTAACTAAAGAATCGCTCCATCCAGGAGAAATTCCTTTTGCAACTGAGGAAAGGGCCACATGCTTTTCTTATATTCACTGTCATAATCTACTTAAGGCAACTAATCCATAACATGTATTTTTCTTCACATATTGTTTGAGGGAGATAGACAGACAGACAGAGGGAGAGAGATATTGTTCTCTTCTTATTGACCAAACATTAGTTCCCTCTGTCCGTTGTACAGCATTAGTAACATTATTTAAAGATTCAGAGGCATAAATTATGCTGAACCTTTTAATGTTTATCAAACAATTGCAGGCTTAAGAAAGGATAGTACCATCAAGTTGCAAGGCTCAAAGTCTCAAAACTTTGTCAGTCTTTCATGCACCATGCAAAAACGTTAAATAAATTCTGCGTAAATTCCATTAAGGGTGAAACAAGCACAAACATGTACTCCGACATCATCAGCTGTAACACCTACACAAAAACAGAATGGCAAAACATATCTTTAGTAAAAGCTTTAGCCTATTCTCAGCAAAAGCATTAACTACAAGCTGCATTGTAAGAGTAATAAAGCACAACACAATCTCTCTCTCTCTCTCTCTCTCTCTCTCTCTCTCACACACACACACACACACACACACACATGCTCTGTCAAACTAAAGACACACACTCAACATCTAGAAAGTTACTTTGTTTCTAAAGCTAAAGTTGCAATGCATGGGTCATACCCTGCCATGCAAAACCGAACTGATTTGAGGATTTCCCTCCCACAGTATGAACTCAATCTGCAGGAGCTTAGGGCACACAATATGACCAATTTCCTGCAATCTTAAGAGATTCGAGTTGTATTTGGGGAGCAAATGCAGGAAATGATCTTTAGAAATTGACTCTCCAAAAGGAAGCATGTGTTAAGGGAATGAGATGCAAAAGTGCTATATCTTCAAAAAGATCACCAAATACATATCTTCTTCTAATCTTGTGCAACAAATAAGTGTTGTATACCCTTCTCATCTATAAACCAAGTTCACAACTTATTTGAATTATTTGCAAGTAGTTGTAAGTGCTACATACTTGCGGGGTTTTTTTTAGTGGAAACACACTTGTGGACTGTGGTTGAAAGCTACTTTTTTAAACTTGGTTGAAGAAAACCCTTCGTGAGAAAAACCATTTGGGAAGCCAATGGGATTAGATAATTGCAATATTTAGAACTCCCATTTACAGTGATTGCGGATTTTAGATAACCATATATTCGAATAGTACATACTATGTTAACTATATAATTACGTACATCCAGCTTCAATTAAAAACTCTTCGTACACAAAACTCTTTGTATGGTAGGAAGTAATGGAATAATTTTTTGGGTATTTTAGTTGGAGGTTTGATTTTGGATGCCATGGCTGTGGAAGTATCCTATTGCGATCTCCTATTTTAGGCAGTTTATCGAGATCGTATCGGCATCAAACGGAATTGTATCGGGATCAAATCAGGATCGTATCGGGATCAAATCGAGATTGTATCGTGATCAAATCTTGTAATCTTTTCCTTTTTTAGGCGTAGCTTTTCTCTATTTAAACATGTAATAGTTTCATTATTTTGTATTCCGATTATCAATAATACACCAGTTTTCTTCCCTCCTTTAGTTTGTCACATGATATCATAGCCTAAGTTCTAGGCCTGTCGGAATCCGTTCTCCGGCAGGCGACCTAATCCTCGCCGCCGTCCTCCGGGCACTATGAACCAACATCAGAAATCTGTATCTCTCTTCTCTCCCTCAAAATTTGTTTGGCATCCGTTCTTCCTCCTATGTGTAGCAGAAATCTGTTCGACATCGGTACTTCCTCCTATTTACATCTGTTCTAGTCTCTGTTTGCATTCTTCCTCTATTTGCATCGATTCATCTTTTGGAAGGTGTTTGAAATTTTTAGTATTAATGGACGCACTTGATTGCAGTTGGCTTATCTCCATGGCAAATTCACGCTGCTCTCCGGGCTCACATCATGAGTTTGAGCGGGGATGTGAAAGTATCCTATTGCAATCCCCTATTTTAGGTAGTTTATCGAGATCGTATCGGTATCAAATCGGAATTGTCTCGTGATCAAATCAGGATCGTATCGTGATTAAATCGGGATTGTATCGTGATCAAATCTTGTAATCTTTTCCTTTTCTAGGCGTAGCTTTTCTCTATTTAAACATGTAATAATTTAATTATTTTGTATTCCGATTACTTCAGTAATACATCAGTTTTCTTCCCTCCTTTAGTTTGTCACAATGGTAACAATGGTAATCCTTGACATTGCTACATAAAACTGGCCATTTGGGAAAAAGCAAAGAATAAATTCCCCAATCCATATCTGGAATACAAAAAAGAGTTCACAAAAGAATTAAACACAACAGGAGCCCATGTGCACGTACACTAACTGCATAATTTCAAAGAGAACCATTCACAAAACTATTCCTAACAGCAATCCCAAATACATCTAAGTTCTTACCAATTAGTAATTACTACCAAAGTTCAGAAGTACACTCATTACAAAAGCCAGATTAATTACAGAGAGTATCTATCTGGAGATACCAAAACAAAAATTGGATCTAATAAGGTTACAACAAAAATGGAATGCTTTCTGAGCTATGATGATATTTCGATTCAAATTGGGTGTTATCTTTCCTTTTTGTATGATTCATGTACATTCTCTCCTTTCAATGAAGCTTTACAAGTCTTAACTTAAGAGAACGGGATTTTTTAAGAACTTTTGGCAACTAATGGCATTTTTGGGTTGGAGAAACATAACCTAGGATTAGGAACTTTCTACACATAATGGCATGATGCCACTCCCACTGCCTCAGCTTTTCCTCCCTCAATGCTCAACTGGTTAGAAGGATAGAGTTGGATTTTTTTATTAATTGGTTATTCCATTGCTTTGACCTGAGAATCAATCACTTGATACATTAAATATGCTTTGAATATTTAACTCAACTAAAAAACTGACAAAAATAAATTATAAGAAAACAAAAACAATAGAACTAACCATACCATCAAGATGCAGTGCTGTCCTCAACATGTGGGTTGAAGTGAATTCCATCACTTGATAGTTGCATAGCCTCATATGCATCAGCCTGTGAGATCCATGAAGATGAGTGCTACAAGCATATATAGAGATGGAGAGAAGGGTTTCCTTCGACAGTCTTGGAAAATGGCAGATGTGTAAATCTCATGTTCCATCTCCGTGACTGTTGAGAGAGAGAGAGAGATTTGCAGAGGATATTGACCTAACAGCTTGCCTAAGTAGGGATTTTTTTTTTTCCGGAAGTTGGTTCAGAATAGCCGATGTGATTATGCCACGCACTGGAAGAGAAAAGGTTTAATATAACAATCAAATGAGTGTATGCCACATAAATAATCAGTAATGAACATTTAACCTGTGCAGAAAAAGGATTACCCCCAACAGCTATACAAAGATCCACAAGGCGTTATTTAATTTTTCGGCAAAAAGAACAAAAGAAGTGAAAAACTCCACAAATTTGAGAGAGAAACTAAAATAGCAACAGGTTTCACACATGGAGACCAATAAGTATTGACAACTTCAAAAACAAAAAGGTTAACAATGCTAAGGAAATCTGATATTCGCATCATCATCAACTTATGTACTGAAGAAGTAAGACATTCAGTACCATTTACTGTGAGCAAATTCAGCACCATCGATTCCAGTAGAGTCAGATATATCACAATTCACAGGACAGAGCCTATTAACCAACCTTACTGAAGAAGTAATACATTCAGGCCAGTGGTTGGGCAGAAATTGCTAAAAAAAACTGACCAGTCCTTGAAAAGGAACCTACAAGTAGATTGCAAATTAGTATTTCCTAGAATTTCAGTCTTATCGCATGCTCAAGCTCCACCCAACCCAGTTCAACAATATAACAGATCAAACCTAATCAAAGTTGTAAACAGGATTATTTTTTTTTTTATCAATAAACATGATTATATTAGCTAGCATCAACACATGTCCACAAAAATACCTAGAGCTGCCCAATGTACTAAATAACTCATTTACCACAGAATCATGTGCTTCTTGAACTCTAAGAAAATACATACCTGAACATATACACAGCCATGAACACATAGTTCAATACAATTTCCACTTACAATTTTACTTATATAATCACCATGCACTACTCCAGCAAGGGAGGGAATTGAGCATCAACTCTATCAGCATATGAGCTAGAGTCTGTTCAACAATCTCCTTCTAGACATGGGATACACCTTCTCGAGCAGGTCACTTATCATATAGATTTTAGAACTTTTCATGGAAGTAGCCTCTCATAGTTTGCCCTCTTATTATATCAGATTGCTGTCACACAATCGTTCTGCTGCATTAGATATCCATCCATTCTCGCGAACAGTGGTACAGCATGTCCATTTGTGGTAAAAGCAGAATGCTAATGGAAGCAAAATTCAAAAAAGCTACAAGAACACGTATTTATCGTATTTTTCCTTAAAATTGTTCAAAAGTTTTGGTTTCTTTTGCACAGTATTTGCTAAAACATGCTAAGGTAAGGGGGGAAAAACTTGAAATAGATAGATGTGATATTGGAAAAAGGAGACTTCATCCTTGGAACAAGAATTATAGTTTCTTGTTTTTTGATTGCAAGGGCATCACAAAACACAGGCCAACTTCGCAGTTGTCCTATCCAAAAATTTGCATCACCGAAATATGGTGTCGCTACTTCGTCATGAAGCACAAAGAAGTTGAAGGTATTACTCAACATTGTCAATGCAGGCACTATTAAGTATGGCAGAGAACATCAACAGAAAAATGGTTGAAAATTCCAATGACAACACAAAATACAGAAACCCATCTTTGATGATATGAATTAGATCCTTCAAGTACTGAGCAAACTGTTGTAAATCCCTTTACTAACTAAATGGCCCTTTAACTGTACTCTCCTTATGCGTACAATATTTTTATGGGAAATTATTAGAAGGGGAGCCGGTTTTGAAGAAAGAAGACAATCCACCAAGCGGGGTCCAGACTCTAGTCTTAGAGTCAAATCTCTCAAGGACAAACTGTGAGAGAGCAAAGTAAGAAAGTTAGAGTTCATCTACTGATTTCACAGCTATTTCTACCATTCATATAATTTTTGAAGAATTGGATGTATAGTCCATGGTAAGTTAGTAAGCATCCAAACTTCTAAAGGGTACAAATATATAAGATTCAACAGCCTAATACTCAAATAAAAGAAGCAGATACATGGTCAAGAACATGCTGTCATATAAGTCAATGGCATTCACCTGCTTACGAGCCCGTGATCTTGCAGCCAATTCTCTGTTGTTTATCATCCTTCTCTGCCTCCTCTCAACAACCTTCTCCACAGCATTACTACTTGTTCGTCACCGTAAACCCCCCTTGCTAAACACATAAGGAACTGATCACACGGAAGAGGCATCTCTACTACTTCTATTCAAAGAACTGAGAAATGAAAACATTCCTGCCTAATCTAATGAAAACATGTAAGCTAATTTCGAAATTTAAGCCTGGAGGCAACATCTCAGAGAGGGAGAGAGAAGCAGACCTGTTTAGCAGAGAGACGTCGGGGTCGATTTCACGCCGACTCCGATTACTTCTCAGGTATGCCTCTTACTCTCTTTGTCCGCACCGTCGAAGGACAAACAAATTGGACCGAGGGAGTACTAGTGAACCGTACCGTAAAGCTTCCTCCATCTCTCAAAGAAAGGAAACAGAGCGGTGGTGCAGTCGTGTGTGGTAGGAGCGGTGGCACTGTCGCAACCGATCGGATCCTTTGGTGTAATGGTTCTTGATTTCACCAATATTCCCAAGCAAAAAACTCGGAGCTTTGATCGGAGCCGCCCTGGCTCCGCCACCAACGCCTTGTACAGCTGCAAAAACACCTCCACAAAACCCACCAAAGCAACCGAAAAGAAAAGCTTCGCCACCTTATGGATGTCCATTTGGCTGAGGGATTTCACGCCGGTGGCCGTCAGATGACTTCCAGCTATTCTTTTTTTTTTTTGAACTGGACTTCCAGCTATTAGACTTCTCAGCTTTTGGGGGAATATTCTTTTTTTTTTACAAAAAAAAGAAAAAGGGTAGGGTAACATAGGTTCAACCTGTGTCACACCCTCAAAACGACATCGTTTCCGTAAGTGACACAGATTGAACCTGTGTCACATTCTCAAAACGACATCGTTTCCGTGAAGCAGTGTAGTTTCTTAGTTTTTCGTGATTTTGTACTAATATTAGTCGTAATTTATTAATCTTGTATATATTGTCATAATATATATATACAGAAAATGTTCTATTTTTACTGTATCTATATTAGTAGCTCATCGCAATACTTTTTTATTTCTTAAAATGGGTATAGACACACTGAATCGAAATCGTAACACTCCTATCATCTCAACTCATGCATTCCAAACGACTTAGTTTTACGGCTTATCTACCATTTTAGTCCCTATAAAATACACCAAGTTTCAATTTCGTCCTTACAAAATATTTTGTGTCAATTTCGTCCTTATAGTTTCAAACGAATTTCAATTTTACCCTTCCGTCAAATTAATGACGGAAAATGCTTATGTGGCAAACGAAAAATGCTTAAAATACCGGAAAAATATTTAAAATACAGGAAAAATTTATTATTCTCCAAAAAAATGATAAAAAATTACAACTTTTTTTAAAAATACCGGAAAAAGTCATTAGACAAAAAGTTTATGAAATTTTTCTATTGATTTTTTTTGGAGATTAACCATTCGTATCGACGAGAAGAATCAAAAAATATAAAAATATGTGTCGAGGTTAAAAAAAATTCATATAAGACGACACTTGGTATAAAAAAAAATGGTAGTAATTTCTCTCGTCGATAAATATGGGCTGAATTAGACAAAAAAAAATTCCAAAGAAGAAAGAATACCAAATAGCTATTTTTCTTGTTATAAAGTGTCTCCTTTGGCCCAAGGAGTGTTTTAATTTCTCCAATCTTGGCTGGAATCCTCTCTTTTCTCCCTCCAATTTGATGTACCAATTGTCAAATTTTCTTCAATAAATTTTATTGCCATTTCAAAAAAAAAAATGTGTCGTCTTATATGAACTTTTTTAAAATTCGGTCATATTTTATACTTTTCTGATTCCTCTCGTCGATACGAATGATTAATCTCCAAAAAATCATTAGATAAATTTCATAAAAAAAATTTCTAATCAATTTTTTTCTGGTATTTTAAAATTTTATAAATTTTGTCAGTTTTTTGGAGATTAATCATTTTTTCTGGTATTTTAAGCATTTTCCCTTTATTTTAAGCATTTTTGGGTATTTTAAGCATTTTTCGTTTGCCACATAAGTATTTTCTGTCATTAATTTGAAGGAAGGGTAAAATTGAAATTCGTCTGAAACTATAAGGATGAAATTAACACAAAATATTTTGCAAGGACGAAATTGAAATTTGGTGTATTTTGTAGGGACTAAAATAGTAGATAAGCCTAGTTTTATTTAGTATTTTCCGAGAACAATTTCTATCTACGTCAATCATATTTCATTGATCTCAAACATTCATTTCGTACAACTCCTTAAAATATAAATCATGTAAACGTTATATATAATTTGGATATAAATTAATACTTGATCCTCATGCATTTTTTATTCTTAAAATATGAGTTTCGTTTCACAGAATCAAAACCCCAATTCCATTAACGTCATTCCAGCATCAATCACCACGTTACTCGTTCCATTGAAACGACGTTGGGTGGGCATCGTTGCTTGATTGGCAGGGAGAGCATCTCCGACCTCCATCATCTGAAGCTCGCTGGCCGCCGATCATCATCTCCGACCTCCAATCTCCGTCGACGATTGGCGGTGTAAGATATATCTTACCTTATCTTAACTTAAAGCTCCTCTATTGTTCTTTCTTGTTATCAGTATTTGATTTGGAAAATGCTAGAGAAAAACATGGTTAATCTTGCGTGATTGATTGTTATCAGTATCAATCACCACATTATTGTCGAAACTAAGCAGCTCAACAATAACAAAGCCAACACATTGTTATAATGAGTGTTCAAGAATACCTGCGCTGGTACCATCTTTACTCTATATTCAATTGCTGAGTGTTCAACCTCTTTGGCTTTTCCAGCACTGATTTTGGCATGCATGGGTGAGGCCTACTTGGCGAAATAGTCAGCAATGAGCTATTTTCACAAAGGTCAAATTGCTTGTCTACCATGACAATAGAACATAATAAGTTGGATTTGTGGTATGCTCTAAACTCTTATTGTAAAAAAAAAAAACACTCTTATTGCAATTAGCGTATCAATGTTTTCATTATTCAACTGGGTTCACTCAAAAGGAGGGTTTAGATACACAATATTCGATAACCTGCAGCTAAGATGACATTCCCTTAACTCATCAGTCATCATCTCTTTTGTTGCTGATTATAATTTTGAGGAGTTTCCGAGGGATGTTAAGTCGACTTTCTTGAATAGGGATTTGCAAGAGATTACCTAACCTATTGGCCACCCAACCTCTATTTGCTCGTTTTAGTGTTAGAAATAATCTGATTCTATGGCAATGTTATTTTGTTGATATTGCAGTTAAGTTACAAGTGACGATGGTGCCATGCATTTTTCGACTTTCATTTGCCAAGTCAAGGTAAACTGGGACCGATTGGAGTTGAGATTGTTGGCCTCTTTGAAAGGCCTGTAAACTGGCAAGTTCAACATATTGGTTGTGTACGTGCATGTGATCTTAGTGGACAAATTGAAAGGTATTTTTTTATGTTGAACTTCAATTGTTAAATGCTGAGACTTTTCTTCCTTCTTGAAATTTGTTTTTACTGGTAGAAATCAATGTTAAAAGGAAAATAGTTTATATTTGAGGACATTACCATATTTAAACCATGTTAAAATGTTTGCCACGTGGAGGGACTGAATCTGGGATATCTGTATTGCTCAAGGATATGTGAAGTGTTTTCCAGCCATCTTTGAAATGGTAGAGAATTTGATATCAGAGGAATGAAGAGACTAGGGGTGCATATTTGCCAGTGATGTTGAGAACCAGCTATTTTGTTCAGAGTTGGAACTCGATGGTTGCATTTCCGTAATAATTGTACTGCTTGGATAATGTGGGGAGTGGAATTGAAAAACCAGTACATATTAAAAAATACGATCCGACAGTTTACGATATAGGTAGATATTTAACGTTGCCTTGCTTGCCTTTTAGGTAGGCAGCGCCTTGAGAAATACCATAAGCATAAAAATAAGAACTCGAACAGAAGCTGAAAGGCATTCTCTTCGAACTGCATGATATTAATAATTCGGATATCATATGAGCACATGATTACAATTTACAGCTACAAAGGAGAGCAAGAGGGAGGGGAGCTCACTCGCATCCCTCCAAATCTTGGTCAAAAGACAACAAAGCTTGTCTAGGTTTAGAGTGAAGGCGACGTGCTCAGCTCGATTATCATGCCCACTGATTTCAACCTGGCTATATGCATTCAAAAGAAGGAAAAATTTCCTTTTTGTTTAGTACAATCCTAATACCCGTCGAGCATTGGTTGGACAACGATGCCAAGTCATGTCAATGATTGGCATATCACTGTAAGATGCCGCTGCTTAAGATTGCAGTCTTGGAACTTCTAACTTTCTAAAAGCACCAATGGATAAGCTCTAAGAGTTAGTCACGTGTCATGATTTACCCCCTTCTGCTGTAATCTTTTTGTGTGAAAATCACAAAACTGTAGGCTTACATCTCCTGGATTTAATCGATCTTCTGTAGATTACTATGAGATGCTAATTCCTTTTATTTTTAGCAACCATATCCTTATTAGGGGGCTTCATAAAAAGGGGCTAAAGGTAGTTCAACTTCATCTTGATAATGGCTGGCAACTAATGCATCTTGAAGGGACTGTCCAAGAAACAAATATTCACTTGTCCGTATTTTCCTCTCTATTGTATCTCGTACTTTTGCTGTGGGACTTAGCTTGCTTTCACTGTGTTTAGGCTAAATAGTTTTGTTAACGAGCAACAAGTCATGTGTCTTTTTTAAAAGGGGAAAGAATAATTTGCTCTGTTCTCACTGCACGGCTCCGTCAACAAGAAGTCATATGTTGCTTAATGTGTTTTCCAAATCAGGCTCATTCACATAGCTTCAGAAGGATCATGGTTTGGTTTACCTGCTTGTTGGTTGTCTTCCTAGCGAAACATCGCCATTGCTGTACTTTTTTTTTTTCTATTTTAATTTCTAATTCTTTTTCAATTGAGGCTTCAGTTTTTTTTTTTACTTTTTTGGGTTGTTTTGTGAAGACCATTGTTGGACATACGTGCATGTTTACTCCAACGGCAACGAGTGACATAATATGAGAAACAATTGAACAATTGAACTTTGAATTTCTAAAACCTTTCCTAAAAGGAGAGAAGCCCAGGCAGCACTTTGGTTTGCCACTTTTGCTTGCAACCAAAAGCGGCCAGGTTATTGGGCAGAGGCATTTCTCTTCCCTCTTTTCTTCGTTTTGCTAAGTTCTTCCTTATTTTCCGCATAAAGCATTGTCGGAGTCCTTCGTGTAGCCCTTTTACTGTTGTAGGAGTACTGTAGCTACAGCGATGGACTGAAAAGTCCTCTGGCACTGCTTTGTGTTTCTCGTCGTTGAAATCATATCGTACGCATCTGGTACTGGTAAACCCTATTTTCCTCTTCTTTTTTGACAAGCAACGAGGTGAATTTGTTTGGTGGCCGGTACTATTAGATCGACGGCGCTCGAATATCAAAATGTGATTTGAACACTGTTTGAGCGGCTCTGTATAAAAGGGTTCCAACGCACTTCAGTCGTTTGAGTATTTCTCTCCAGGTAAAACTTGACCTGGAGAGCAATTTTGGTGGTGCTTAATGTGCATATCTACCTCATGGTTTAGTGTGAATATCCTGTTCATGGAAATAAATGATCTAGAAGTTTTCGGAAACAGTTGGTTTTTCACCTCTTCCAGTGTGAATTCTGTTATTTTGAACCCAGTGTCTGAAAATTGACTTCTTGCAAGCTTTAGTGTACCGGTATAACGTTCTGGTGCGTATTCTGCACGTTAACAAATGCCTCAGTGACTGGAAAAGCACTTATACTTGAGGAGGTTATAAACTATGTGCAGTCATTGCAGCGTCAAGTCAAGGTAAACTCGATATCATTGTTTATTTTACCGTTTCTGTCACTGAAGTTAGCTTCAGTAGATTTTAACATGAATAGTCTCTTTGCAAAGGATGCGAATAAAGCACATTTCGAACATTTCTTTGCCAACATTGTTGTTAATGTTATTTGCTGATGAATTGAAAAAATTATCTTAAAACAGCTTTTCTATGTTCAAGAAGTGATGCCTTTTGTATATTCTGTAGACCTAATGTTTAGCCATTGGCATTTCTGGGTTATTGTCCCCAATTTGTCGGCACAAGTCAAAAGGATCAACACCTGTTCGATTTTGTAATCCTCTAACTATGATCCCCTTGATGGTGCAGGAGTCGGAAGAGGAAACAGATCAAATTCTTCCACAACAGCAATTTGTGGAAGTATTCGAAAGATGGCCATTGGTAAAACTAAAGCAATAGAGAGAACAGATGGTGCTACTGACCAGCAGGTTGGCAACAATGCTTTGCAGCCGGCATTTATACGCTATTGCATTCTAATGAAGGGCTAATCTTGTGTTCTAATTCTTATTGCTTTGTTTTTGCATTTCCAGCAACCTCTTTACTTCTAATATATGGGTTTTTTTTTTTAGTAATTGAAATGGTTGGGTACAGTATGTATTTGTCACTCCACGAGACAAGCTTCTCTAAGAGCCATTGCTTCGCAGGCCAGAACCGATTGACCCATTAATGCTTGGATAACCTTCCCATTTTCCATTTGACACACTTGGGATGTCACAAACCAAAAATCATTTTATCAAAAAATAAATCTATTTCATAAATATTGTTCTCATTTTTGCCCAAAAATAAGACGTTCCATGCACAAGACAAAAGAGTGAAAGATGTTCCATGCACAAGACAAACAGGTAGGGAGATAAAGGATCTCCCTGTCTTAAACCCCTTTTAGGAGAGAAACTAGGAAGAGTATCACCATTCCAAATAATAGAGGTAGAAACACTAGTGAAACAATTCATGATGAAAGTAATTCAAGAATCATTAAATTGAAAATACTGAAGGGTGTCTCTGAGGAAAGGCCAAGATATTTTGTCATAAGCTTTTTCAATATCTATTTTGTAGATCATACCCCCTTTTTTTTTTCCCCTTTTTACTACGAAGGTTATGGAGAACCTACTGGGTTATCACAATATTATCATTGGTGGATCTCCGGGGAATGAAGCTGCGCTGAAAAAGGCTGATATTTTTATGCAGAAAAGGCCCAAGTCTAGACACAAAGATCTTAGAAATGGGTTTATAGATCACATTGCAAAGACTAATGTGTCTGAACATTAATATGGTTGTAACATTCTTTACTTGTCCTTTTGTGTCAATACACAATTTATGTGAAAAAGTAGCAATTTTTAACTATCAACTTTTCAAAATAGACACTTATTAAGGGATGGTTCCAAATACTACTCCATCATAAAAATGGGGTGGAGCTAGGAGTAGTGAATCCCACAAAGAACATAAAATACGTAACCTATTTCGGATGCCTTTCACATCCAACTCGAATAATGAGTAACCTTTGTATTTTAAAATGGGAGTTCCAAAAACACGTACTTCTATCTCAAAAAAGCATATTCGTAAAAATATTTGGAAACGGAAAGGATATTGGGCAGCCTTAAAAGCTTTTTTGTTGGGGAAATCTCTTTCGACCAGAAATTCAAAAAGTTTTTGTGTGGGACAAAAAATTCGACCGAAAATGCAAAAGGTTTTTTTGTGCGAGAAACAAATATGTAATCAAAAGTTGTAATAATCTGAATCGACTTGACTCAAAAAGTTTAAAGTTTTGGAATTTCATTTCGAATAGAAAATTCATAATTTCCATTACCTACTGTTTTGGACTAATCAATATGAAATTCAATTCTCCTCGCTCTTATGATTTGTAGAATTAAGAACTCTTCTGTTTACTGAATTCTGAAAAAAAATTCTTCGAAAAAACCCACAAAGAACATAAAATACGTAATCTATTTCGGATGCTGATATATTACAAAATTCAAAGTTCAATTGTTCAATTTTTCCCCATATTATGTAACTCATTGCCGTTGGAGTAAACATGCACGTATGTCCAACAATGGTCTTCACAAAACCACCCAAAAAAAAAAACTGAAGCCGCAATTGAAAAGGAATTTACAAATTAAAATACAAAAAAGGTACAGCAATGGCTTTCGCAAGGAAGACAGCCAACAAACAGGTAAACCAAACAATGATATTTCTTAAGCTATGTGAATGAGCCTGATTTGGAAAACACATTAAGCAACATATGACTTCTTGTCGACGGAGCCCTGCAGTGAGCACAGAGCAAACTATTCTTTCGCCTTTTAAAAAAGACACATGACTTGTTTGCGTGTTAACAAAACAATTTAGCCTAAACATAGTGAAAGCGGGCTTAATCCCACAGCAGAAGTTAATAAGTACATACAAGATACAATAGAGAGGAAAATACAGACCAGTGGATGTTTGTTTCTGGAACAGTCCTTCAGGATTTCCACTTGATTATTTTCTGGGTACAAAAGGAATTGAGATGCCCTCAACTGAATTCATGATATAACCACCACAACTGGACAAATTTTCGATCTCGGAATAGGTACAACCACAATGGCACAGTTACCATCTAAGCTAAACAGGGATGGCACGTCTGAGAGAAGTTTGTGCATTCTTGATTTTGTCCGCTGCAGCCTTTAAGGTGGGAAGAGATGCTGCATAGGAGATACGGATGCAGGTGTCATCCCCAAATGCATCGCCTGGGACAACAGCGACCTGAGAACCATAACGGGAAATCGATTGTAAACAAATAAGAAACTAGAGCAAGAGAGCAGAGAAATTCACTTCTTTTCCACGTTGTATGTAGACAGGTTAACAAATTGATGAACAATCAAGATAACTTCAGCAAATCACCTTGTCTGCCATGTGCTTTTCAGCCACTATTGTTTACCTTTTCTCATTTTATTTTGTCTCTGGTCAAACTTTTTACACTTTTGGTTAAAAGTTGTTTCTTTTTATTTGCCCTGAAAATTTCAACAAGACCAACCAAATACGAGAAGATACCAAAAACAAAAACTTACATAAGCTAAAAAGAACTGGTTTTTCCAGGATTTCCTTTACCAAACGTGTTCTCCAAATTTGGACAATCTTTTCATAAATGAAGTGCTTCTAGGACAGATGCTAGTAAAACGTAAAAACTTGGCACCCAAACTTCCCTGTTGGAACTTCAGCTCAGTCTTTGTAAATAACATTCTAAGTACAGACACTTCATAGAATCCCAGTCCCCAAAAGTAAATTATGAGTTCGACATATATTTTCTTTAGTACA
Source organism: Gaultheria prostrata (assembly GCA_036023075.1). Taxonomy (NCBI): domain Eukaryota; kingdom Viridiplantae; phylum Streptophyta; class Magnoliopsida; order Ericales; family Ericaceae; genus Gaultheria; species Gaultheria prostrata. Next base: position 7,718 of record JAXBDA010004445.1, on the reverse strand, counting down.
CTCTACTTGTTTAGCCTCATAATGAGAGAGCTTTCACCACTAGAACTAATCTTTTATCAGGAGCTCATGTACGTAGGTACTCGTGAGCTCTTGCAAACCTCCGTACTCCATTCCTCTAAATGTCACTTAATTAACAGCGATATCTACTTTCTTCTCAATAATTAGACCGTTAAATGACACTCCTCATAAGATTACCAGACCCTTGTCCAGCAAATAGCGGCATAGGGACTCTGAGTCTTTGATCGTACCAAAGCCTTCAGCTTCTGCCCCATAATATGAGCTGAAGTCAAGGAAGAGATAGAAAGCTCCCTGGAAATGAGAAGTATATACCAAACAGAAAAAATTAAAATTTAGAAGGAAAAAAAAAAACCACCGCAACAAAGCTAGGTCCTCTTTTTAAACACCATAAATATGTAAATATGTACATGACAATAAAGCCCATACGTGTGGCACTGAAATTTTAACACCTTCCAATTCACCAAAGGTCTGAACCAAATAATCCCGCCGCTCCTTAAATGCCTTGACCATAGTAGCAACCGCTTCTCCACCAGCATAACCCAGACCTAAAGCAGCAACACCTGCTTTTTGGGATATACTACTGGCACCTGAAGTGGCCTGGAATGACACATTCACAGTAAGCTGTTGATTATAGGACATGCTTCAAAAACTACCCAAAGTTTTAGAGTTTCGTGTTAAAAAAACAATTTGCAGGCTTCAATTATGATTTTCTACTCTGCATTACGTAATAACTTTCAAGCAGTTCTTACTGAAGATATAGCAACTTCATATCATAGAGCAGTCTCAACCGCAAAATATAACAGGAACGATATCACGATTTGTATCCAATGTATCGAGGTTTTGAACAATTAAAGCCATAAGATATCGTAGTCAGAGGGATTTCATCCTGCATGTTTTGATATTCCAGTATAAAGCCTATAACTTTTGGACAAAACACAACGGTGGCGTCTTGGATCTGTAGGAAAACCCAAAAGCCTTTAATCTCAAAGTTCTAAAGCTTAACTGGTTTGAAATATTTTTCATACATATAGTTTGAGAAGAACTAGAGCTTCTCAAAGTACTCTCGTTACTTGTTGGCTGTTACCGCTTAATATCGCCCTCTCAGTATTTTAAGGAATATGAAAAAGCCAACGGAACAGCTGTGTCCCTTTTATATCGGGGACTTAATGACGAAAAAAAAATTGGAAGTCATTTTCAGATGGGAACAAGTTTGAAAATACTACTAAAACATAGGGATATAGATGTATTTTTTGGAAGTGGATGGGTTCAGCAGCCCACACTCGCCACTCTCTTGCTCCTCCAGGGTGCTAGAGTCCCAACCCAAGGGTATGAATATGTCATGTGACGGAGCCAGATGGAAATAACTAGGAGTCCTAACCACCAGAATTGTCAACGACACAATACCATTCAACAATCCTGGTGATCAAAATCCGACCCATCTTTATTAGCAATGGGAAAGAACACGAGGAACATTCTTTCATCCGCCATATCTTTAGGATTGTCAAAAGGATTAGAAAAAACCTATAGGGTATCATCCAAAGATTAAACGAGTAATCATAGACAGTGCAAAAGAGCAAGAAACCCAATATCTTTTCTGTCATGTCTTGAGAAAGTTAGTATCTCCATAATGACGGGTGGAACACAATTCAGTTATCACCAAAAGCCTTGAGAATAGTCGAGAAAATGGATGTCATGAACGGGATGCTAGCAGCCATATTGATGAAGGTTATGGCATAAAATTTTGTAAGAGTTTACCACAAAAAATTGATGGGCGTGGAGAGGCCAACAAATGGCATACCTGGCTTTGTATCTTCCCACATGCCGCAACAAAGTGTTTAGGACCAGCTACATATCCAAGTCTCCATCCAGTCATTGCAAAGGCCTGCGAAAGTTCAAAACTATGAGGTTCATGCCTTGATTATTATGTTGGTACAGCTTTATCTACTATGGGGACAGCTCAGGAAAACAGAAAGAAGCTCGAAAGAAACAAATTTGAAGCACCTTAGAAAACCCATTGTCAGTCAAAGTCCTCTCCCACATGCCTGGCAAAGATGCAAAGCTTGTGTGAGTGGCTGGTGCATAAATAATGTGTTCATAAATTTCATCAGATAGCACCTGAATAAAACAGCCAAAGACTGTCCAAGACATATGTTAGCCAAGTGAAAATGCTCAAAGTAAAGGTACCAATAGTTGAATCATAAGTGACATTACCAGAAGCCGAGGAAGCCTTGCAACAACCTGAGCGATCTGTTCTAGCAGTTTCTTCGGGTAAACACATCCCGTTGGGTTAGATGGAGTACCAATAATCAAGAGTCTAGACTTCTCAGTGAGTTTGGATTCTAGGAGCTTTGGGTCTAAGAGAAAATCATCGGAGATGTGGGTTGGAAGAATCACAGGGGTCGCATGCCAGCCTTGCCATTTCTGGGTAACTCACCCAAAATGGAGCTGGAATTATAACCTGAAGAATAAATTTCATGCCGCAAGTGTAAATCAACTGTTTTTTTTGGGTTCAAACCTCACTTCAACTAATAATACTAGCTTTCGCCGAGAAAAAAAAATGTGTAAATCAACTGCACAGATAGATAATTATGTTCAACATACAAAATTTCAGCACCCATCATCTTTTTAAATGTTAACCAACATGTATTACTTCATTCTCACACAGTCAACCAACCTTCTTGGACGTCATGGTGTGTAGGGATGTGTGAGTTATTTTTTCGTCTTTTTTCACTGAATTCGGTCTGGCGGGAGGGGGGAATATATGGAGTGGTAACCAACTGAAAATTGCTTGTGGCAAAGATCTAAAGGTAAAAGTGGTTTCAACAACACACCATCTCTGAACTTGAACTCATTTTCTCTCTTTTTTTCATCAAGCACATATATTTCCTCTTTAGTGTAATTTATTTCTTTTGACCATGGATCCTTTCTGACTTCATGTTATAGAAGACCCCCATCTCAAATTCCGCATTGACAAAATATCCATTGTCAAAGAAAACCATATAAGAAATGCACCTTTTATACGTGCATGCATGAAGAAAGCAGCCAAGCAGGTCGGGAATCTAATAAGAGCAGGTTCATTCCCCTACTAGTAAAGATTCCATGGAAAGCCCCATCAAAAAAACAACTTGCCATTTAGAGGACAGTGAGAAAGGCAGAGGATGTCGGAGAAATATAAACATCTTAACATGTCAAATGAGTACATCAATGAGAAAAGGTGCACTTTTTCCTGATGGTTGTTAAATGGTGTAGAAATGATAGTGTTAACTAAGAAATTTCGAATCAGGAGCACGATTTATGTGCAATCACAGGTGAATACAAAGCAGAAACAGCACGCATAATAACCAAAAGGGAAGACAAATCTAGTTACATGTCAAACAGCACATGAAAATCAAACAGCAAATCTAGTGATAATTATGGAAGTTTGGACTACACTAACCTCATCTCCGGGTGAACAAACAGCTAGCACTGCTTGAAGGATGCTCTGCTTCACTCCATTACTCACAAGAATCTGATCAGGTGTATAAGAAATCCCATTCTCCTCCGGCACAAAAATAAAACATCAAAATCTCCCTCTTACCAAGATTATTAATTACTTAAGTTGGAGGAAACCATTTGACACAGAGAAAAACAACTAACCCTTCAACTTGTTGCAAATCGCTGAGCGGAGCTCTAGAGTCCCGGCATTTGGGGTGTACCTCGTGGAGCCTTCTCGTATTGCATTCATCCCAGCCTAATATTATAAGGTCATGAAATACAGAAAAAAGTGACAAAATGGTGCAAGAAATAGAAAGAAAACCTCATTTTCCAACGAAAACAAAATACACAGATAGAGGCCAAGAATTACCTCTGCTACTATGGTTGGGGTATCAAAATCAGGTTCTCCAGCAGCTAATCGGATAACAGGCACACCAGCTGTTGCCTGGTCAGTTATGGCCACTGTTTTGGAGGGCTTCACCGAATTTACTCTTGGACTAAGCGAGATATCAACCTCCATTGCTCTAACAACGGGAGTTATCCTTTTCGTTTGTAGCAGTCTTGTATTCCCCGAAGATAACCAGAAGCAGAACCAGAATTAGAGAAGAAAGAGTGTGTTGGGGAAAAGAATGCTACGTTATTCTCAAGTTCTACAAATTGGTATTATATCGTTTCTGATATTATGAGATCTCCTATCTCCATAAATCACTCCTTACTACAAATATTGTTGCAGTAAGGAGTTTCAAGATATTTTACTTCTTATTCATCTATTCATCCACTAATTTTGATTTCTTAAAAGGTATTTAATATTTTTTGCAGTCAAACATCAGTCAAAATATATAATTATAATAAAAAATTAAGCGTTCTCTTCCGTTCGCGAGTTGATAAAATTACAAATAAGATTATCTTTGATCGTTTCCAAGGTATGAAAAGGCGCCGGAGTGAACTGCAAAAGTAGAATTACGTTAATTAATACAAATCTACTTGTTTGATTAACTAACCTCTTTGTTTAATCATTTCTTCCAATGCTTCTAGTTTTTTACCGGACAAATCGAAGTTCTTTCTCCGCCCCTTACAATAAACATATTAATTTGCTTGTTTTGGCTAAATAAAAAATTTTGAACTTTTTGCATCACAGAGTGTTCTTCATAGCAGGCAAACCAGTCCAAGAATAACAGCAACACAGACAACCTTTTTGGCCAAATCAAATGTTAGATCCATTGACTGAAACAATATCTAATGATATGCAAAAGAAAGGCATTCCCAAATGAAGGGGGGAAAAAACCCAATTTGATTCGAATCAGTCGACCGCATCCCAAAAAAAGTATAATAATAACTAGAGAGATGAGTTGCTTACTTGAGGGAGAAATGGGGGAGGGGAGAGGAGAAAGAGAGTGATTTGAGGAAGCAGACCTGTTTAGGAGAGAGAGAGAGAGAGAAGCAGGCCTGTTTACGAGAGAGACGTCGGGGTCGATTTCACGCCGACTCCGATTACTTCTCAGGTATGCCTCTTACTCTCTTTATCCGCACCGTTGAAGGACAAACAAATTGGACAGAGGGAGTACTAGTGAACCGTACCGTAAAGCTTCCTCCATCTCTCAAAGAAAGGAAACAGAGCGGTGGTGCAGTCGTGTGTGGTAGGAGCGGTGGCGCTGTCGCAACCGATCGAATCCTTTGGTGTAATAGTTCTTGATTTCACCAATATTCCCAAGCAAAAAACTCGGAGCTTTGATCGGAGCCGCCCTAGCTCCGCCACCAACGCATTGTACAGCTGCCAAAACACCTCCACAAAACCCACCAAAGCAACCGAAAAGAAAAGCTTCGCCACCGTATGGATCTCCATTTGGCTTTACGCCGGTGGCCAACTTTGATTGCAAGGGCATCACAAAAAACTCTGATGACTTCCAGCTATTGGACTTCTCCGGAGGAATATTTTATAAAAAAGGAAAAAAAAAGAATGGTGACACAGGTTCGACCTGTGTCACACCCTCAAAACGACATCGTTTCCGTGGGTGACACAGGTTAAACCTGTGTCACAATCTTAAAACGGCATCGTTTCCGTGGAGCAGTGTAGTTTCTTAGTTTTTGGGGATTTTCTACCAATATTAGTCGTATTTTATTAATCCGAAACATTAATCTTGTATATATTATCATAATATATATACAGAAATTTTTTTATTTTTACTATATCTATATTGGTACTTAATCGCAATAATTTTTTATTTCTTAAAATAGGAATATATACACTGAATCGAAATCGCAACACTCCTATTATCTAACTCATGCATTCCAAACGACGCAGTTTTATTTAGTTTCTTTCGATGACAGTTTCTATCTACATCAATCATATTTCATTGATCTCAACCATTCATTTCGTATAATTCCTTAATATGTAAATCATGTAAACTTTTTATTTAATTTGGACATAAATTAGTAGTTGATCCTGAAGCATTTTTGGTTCTTAAAATGAGTGTGGTTTCAGAGAATCAAAACCCCAATTCCATTAACGTCATTCCAGCATCAATCACCACGTTCCTCGTTCCATTGAAACGACGTCGGGTGCGCCGTGGGCGTCGTTGCTTGATCGTCAGGGAGGAGCATCTCCGACCTCCATCATCTGAAGTTGGCCTGCCGCCGTCCATCATCTCCGACCTCTAATCTCCGACGATGTTTGGCGGCGTAAGACATATCTTACCTTATCTTAACTTGAAGCTCCTTAATTGTTCTTTCTTGTTATCAGTATTTGATTTGGAAAATGCAAGAGAAAAACATGGCTAATCTTGCGTGATAGACCCACATTATTGTCGAAACTAAGCAGCTCAACAATAACAAAGCCAACATATTATGACTGTATTTGCAATCATTTCTGATATTGGCCACTGTTCAGGTAATTGCAAGAATTCCTGCGCTGGTACCATCTTTTCTATATGTTCATGGGAGTAGTGTTCTTACTCTATATTCAATTGCTGAGTGTTCAACCTCTTTGGCTTTTCCAGCGCTGATTTTGGCGAAATAGGCAGCAAGGAGCTACTTATGTGTGCTTGTCTACCATGACAAATGACAATAGAACATAATAAGTTGAATTTGTGGAATGCTCTTTGCCTCTTTGTAATGCTCTAAACTCTTATTGCAATTAGCTGATCCAAAAAGAAAAAAAAAACTCTTATTGCAATTAGAGTAAGATGCCAAGTCACGTCAATGATTGGCATATCAAGTGTAACATGCCGCTGCTTAAGATTGCAGTCTTGGTAACTTCTGACTTTCTAAAAGCACCGATGGATAAGCTCTAAGAGTTAGTCATATCACATGACATGATTTACCCCCTTCTGCTGTAATATTTTTGTGTAAAAATCACAAAACTGTAGGCTTATATCTCCTGGATTTAATCGATCTTCCGTAGATTAATATGAGATGCTAATTCCTTTTATTTTTAGCAACCACATCCTTATTGGGGGCTTCATAAAATGGGGCTAAAGGTAGTTCAACTTCATCTTGATAATGGATCTTGAAGGGACTGTCCAAGAAACAAATTTCCACTTGTCTGTATTTTCCTCTCTATTGTATCTCGTATGTATTTATTAACTTCTACTGTGGGATTTAGCCTGCTTTCACTGTGTTTAGGCTAAATAGTTTTGTTAACGTGAAACAAGTCATGTGTCTTTTTTAAAAGGCAAAAGAATAATTCGCTCTGTTCTCACTGCACGACTTCGTCAACAAGATGTCATATGTTGCTTAATGTGTTTTCCAAATCAGGCTCATTCACATAGCTTCAGAAGGATCATGGTTTGGTTTACCTGCTTGTTGGCTGTCTCCCTAGTAGGGCTGTCAATAAAAACCCGTGAACCGCGAATCCGAACCAAACCGATCCGATCCGTAGGTTTTGGATTAGGTCCGTGGATTAATGGTTCAGACACGGATTGAAAAATTAGAAAACCATGCTTCGTGGTTCGGTCCATGGATTTTCATAAAAGAACCGTGGATAAACCGAACCGGACCGTAAGAATTTAATAAATAAATAAAATAAAAAATAAAAATATATATAATGTATATATATATATATATAATATTGGAATTAAAACTATAATTAAACATATTATTAAGAATTTTTTAGCCTAAAGGGGTGAATGTAGTATAAATAAAAGTAGAAGGGCAAAATGTAATTCATCATTGTTATTTGCTTCCTCTTTTACACGTTTATATTGGATAATGTATTGTTAGAAAAGGTC
>JAXBDA010004444.1:0-28944 GCA_036023075.1 Gaultheria prostrata | reverse complement strand
CCCCCGTTTTCTAATATGCCCTGTGTTGGTGTGTATGGTCGTTAACGTCTGTACAATAGATGATTATGCCATTACATGCAACTATTGCCAAATACAGACGGGGTAGCAATTAGTTACACAATTTGCTTGCAACATGATTCTGTCTTGGTTTAATCTCTTCCTTCAGGTCTAATTCATTCTTCTGCCATTGATGAACCCAGAATACTGATGATTGTAAACCGGTGTACTTAGTGCAGATTTATTAATACAACTGACCTTAAGATTTTTTATGATTGTACACCGAATCTGTATGGGATATTGGTAGATTTTCTCATGTTTTTCTTGGATTGTGCTATCAGTTTTATAATGGAATAAAGAAAGGGAGGAACCAACTTCTGCTTGACTATTTCTCCACAAATCTAAGATCTCTGAAGAATGATGGTGAAAATTGTTGAATTTGAGCATCAATGGCCATTGGAGTTTTATTACATCAGGTATACTAGAAAGGGCCGCTTGCATTTGTAAACTTTCACTTATTTCTTTCTCAACAGCGTCGATGTACCTAATGCGATTCCTAGGGATGAATATTGTAAAGGGTTTGAATATTTTTTTCTAGCTTCATTCTAGATTTCTAGTGAACAAAATACTAGTAGTTCGTTAGGATAGGCAAAAGAAACTAGTTAGGTAGCACAAATTTCTTTCTCGATCGACTTGATTTTGTAATCAGTTGTTAAATGCGTCTAGCTCTTCAAAGTGAACAGTTTGGTTTATGTTTGTGAGTTTGGGATAAAACCCGTAGAGTTAACACAACGGCTTGTTGTGCCCCAAGGCATAGCAGGTCCCTGTCTTCGTGCTAGGGAGGCAGAGAGTTGGTGGTGGTCCGGTGCCAATGAATCGAGCTGATTGTTTCATTGTCAGTTGGAAGAAAAAATGAGGTTTTCCTCTCCTCCAACCTTTTATAATGAAGGGGTAATATTGTCTTTTTCTTTGGATAACGACCCATATCATAGGAAATTATGTTCACACCCCATTTTATTCTCAACACCCATTCCCATACCTATCCTTAACTCTCCTCCGCTTATTGCGAGATCTCTGGAGACAGGAGAGATTTAGAGTGTTCACAGTGAGAGATAAGAGTGAGAGGCGGAGATCGGGAGAATTATAATTACTTCAAAAACCAAACCTGAACGTACCCCCAAGCGAAACGCCCTTATTCTATGGCCAAAACATTCCACCATATTCGTCTCAACCATCTGTTGCCTCACCACCACAAAACTTTAGTTTAATGTCCCTTCAAAAAAATACAGGATCAAACAAATCTCAAATGTTTGGATTTTAGTTCTTGAACAAATCTAAATTATTTGGTTTTTAAAATCCTATTCATGAATGTTAGATTTTTAGTTTTTGAACAAGTTATGAAGGTTTAAAACAAACAAACAAACAAAAGTTATGAATGTTAAAGTTTGGACTGTTCGATTTTTATTTGAAGAAACTTAATTTGTTCGAACTATCGAAGTTTGTACAATTCTGTCTATCTGATAACTTGCAAGAGTTGAGATTTGGAAAAATGAACTTATGGAAAGTCTCCCTCCCTCTGTCTCTCTCTCTCTCTTTTAAGTTCAACATATGGGATGCATAAACTATATTAGTAAAAAAAAAAAAAAGGAGTTTTCATGATATATTCCAAAATAGAATATGATTTATGATTTCTATATTTTTTTGATTTTCATGTACAAAATCCGAATACAAATATGTTCAGAATCATTTGATGCGGGTCAAACCCACATAGTAACAAATATGAGATCCATGCTCATTAGACGATTCAACTTATACAAACTCTGTCTATCTGAATAACTTGCAAGGGTTGGGATATGTTGTCGTAGCATTTATGTTACCCTATTTTATTATGTGTAAAAATGAGAGAACTATGCTAGTGTTTTTTAAGAAATCAAAATTGGGATTTTTCATAACAAACTGGGGCAGTTACAAGCACTGTAGCTGAATTATGGACACTTCGATGTGGTCTAGTATTTGCTTTGACTCTTGACATAAGAAATCTAGATGTAGAAGTAGACTCGCATGTAGCTTATAACATACTGTAATTGCAACTTATTCTACCACTTTTGCAGGTTCTGGATGATACAGCACACTGAATCTAACATTACGCACACTGAATCTATCATTACGCACATCTATCGGGAGGCAAATTTTGTAACAGATGTATGGACAAAACATGCGTTGAGTTTATCGACCACCTCTTTTGTTCACTTTTATAGCGTACCAAATTTTGTATCTCGACGTTGCTTGTGGAATTTACGTGGCATGACTACCGCAAGTTGTGTAGCCAACCTTGAAACACAAATAAAACTTTGTTTTTCCTTTTGTTAACAAAAATAAGATTTGAGTAAAAAAGAAAAACAAATTCGAGTGGTTGAAATGGACTCTAACCCCACATAATCCAAATCCCACCACTCCAAGCTCTGCTGTTCCAAAATGGTGTTCATCCTCTCTCTACTCTCCCAATCCAGAGACCTCCATTACCATCCCTATCCAAGAAACAAAACCCAGAAAAAATCATTGGGAAAAACGAAACAATGTTAATATCCCCATCTCTTCCTCATATTCAATCTCCATTCCTCGGTTGCCCTCTCAGACTCTCTTCTTACAAGTCTCCCCTAAATCAACCCTCACGAATATCTTATCCACGGATCAAAGCTCTTGATCTTGATCAAAACACGGTTATTTCTCTATACCCATATTGATTTATGTGTTTTTTTTTTCCCCTTAAAATTATGTAGATTTCTTTACTAATGGGGATCAACAAAATTGACAGATAATAGCAGTATCAGTTGGGGTTGTGAGCATTGGTATAGGGATTGGAATTCCATTTTTTTATGAATCCCAAATTGACAGTGCTGTAAGTGTTGTTCCCTTCCATTTGTTCATACCCTTTTCTTTTTTTGTCCAATTTTCATTGAGTTTGATATACCACAGAGTGTTTGAATTATTGTCCAGCTGAACCGAAATTGAAAATGCTGCAGGCTAAGCGAGAGAACACTCAGCCATGTTTCCCTTGCAATGGCTCCGGCGCTCGTATGTGACTCTTCATCTCTCATGAGTTTGCTTTATATTTTAGTAGCGTTTTTTCCTTTTTATATTTGTATTACAAGCCGTAGGAGAATACAAGTATCTAAATTGCATAAGTCGGCATCAAATTGGACAGAAGTCAACAATCACACTAAGCCTAGCTGCTAGCCCCGTTAAGTGGAGCAAATAAGTAAACAAATAAACTCCCATTCGGGGAAGAAATAATCAAAATAATCAATTTTTGCTTTTAGCAAGGATTGACCCCCTAACGTCCCATTTGGAAGTGTACAAGGGTGGTCAACTGAGCTAACCCCAGTTATACCTAGATTAACAGAATCCGAATAGAGGATTCCTTACAGTGGCGACTCCAGGATTTTTGGGGCATGGGGTCATTTCTAAACAACAATATCCTTTTTTTTCTTAGCAATTTATTTAAGTGACTCTGTTAGTTTTCTGTTAATTTTCTGAACAACAATATTCTTACCAATTATATATTTAAGAAAACATGTATACTAATGACAATTACTAGTTCCAACCAGTAGCGCAACCAAGATTTGAACTGGGAGGTGGCAGCTAAATTGATCAATGTAATATAGTGGAAGGTACTTTATTCTGGGTAACTGTCTACATTGGGCTGCATGCTCAAATCCCTTCTTACAATAGGGTTTGGGAGTCGTAATAGCGAGGCAATTCTTCTCAGTTCGGTTATTTGATGAGATAATACGTTCACATCATCAAAGTTATTGTTGAGGCAAATGCAGCGTCAATGCCGGTGTTTGAACCAATGTAAATTGTAAAAACATCTCGGGTCTATCCAACTTCTGGTTTACCTTAATGCACACATGAGATCCCCTTCAAGATTATGGCGTCATTTGCTTTGTTTTTTCGAGTTGTCCCCGTGGAAGGTGGCATAAGTTTGGTTCTTGAAATCTTGTCTTCCAGAGAAGTGCCGATTTTGCCTGGGAAGTGGCAGTGTGACGGTGGAGCTTGGTGGGGATGAAAAAGAAGTCTCGCGATGCATAAACTGTGATGGTGCTGGTTCTTTGACGTGCACCACATGTCAAGGCAGTGGTATTCAACCACGATACCTTGATCGTAGGTATGAGATTTTTAGTCTTGGAATTTAATCAATAACACCATTGAGAATCCATCAAACACGTATGACTTACTCTCTGCCACATTCATTTGGATTCAAGCTCTCACAATTAATCAGAACTAAGATATTGAAATTTGTGTATCAGTGGCGATTGCTGCAAAATAATGCATACAAGAAGCGTGATTGTGTTTCTGGCAGGATCACAAAACACGGTTTCAAACTTTTGAACTTTGTTTCAGGATCATGCCAAATTTTCAATAAATGGTTCTTTCTGAGTTTCTTTTCTTTTTTTCGTTTGTTGGTTCGGAGTAGTTTGATGCTCTGTTGTTTTGTTTATGTTGAACAGAGAATTCAAAGACGATGACTAAGTTTTCGAAGACCTTCTGTGAGAGATTCTGGATTGCAGTTGACGGCTAATTCAATTCATTTGTTTCGTGCACCAAGGAAACAACACAAACTTCTTGAAAACACTCTTCTGTAGTATATACTTTTCATTGCTTTCCCTTTCCGGATGATAAATTGTTTTTCATACCTTCGTCTGATGTATAATTCTGCTAACAAGTAATACAAGGCTCCTCTCTTTTGGCTACAATTTTTTTTTGTCAATGTTTAGGTCCGAGAGTCATTGTTATAAGAGAGGGAACACAATAGACTACGCGGAAAACGAGAAAATTTTAGGTACGGAGGGGGTGTATACACGTTGTGCCCGGCACCCCATCCGAGCCGTCCAAAACATGGTTTGAGGGTGGCATTTTTGTAAAATCTGGGCCGTCCGAAATATGTTTGGACGGCTCGGATGGGGTGCCAGGCACCACCTATATATACCCTCTCCGTACCCAAAATTTTCTCGCGAAAAACGCTTGCAATCTAACTGGGAGTTGATTTTTGAGCCTAGAAGAGTCATTGCTTCTAATTTCTTCCCTTCTAATCCATCTTTGAGGCCATGAAAATACTCGCAATATGTTGTAAATATAAAGGCGTGATGCGGATTTGTTCTTATTTTGTGTCTTCAATTTGAATTTTTTTTTCAATTTGCTTTGTCATCTTAGTCTGTTTGGCAAATAATGTACTGAAAGAGAAGAAACTGTGGTGTTCGGTTTTCAGACGGACCCTCCTCGTGGCTCTTTTCCACCGGAATGGACTAGATCTAGCTCCTCTAGGTTTCATGCACATGTAGCACCCGCTGCTAGTGCCCAACCTGGCCGGAATGTGGCCAAGGAAGGCACTCCAACGGTCTAGTGAGACTGTGAGAGATGGAAGGAAGGACGTACCATAGAGAAGTAGAATTCTATAGGAATAGAGTGAATTGTGTACCTTATAGAGTTCCCCTCTCTTCCTTTATATAGATACTCTTGACTTGTGCTCCAAGTACATGGGCAAATTAGTCAATTGGCTCGGGTGATATCATGAGACATCACGGGCCAATTCCTTTTATCATTGCATGGGATTGTCCCAAATTGTGGCACGACACGTGTCATAACAACTGGGCTGCTGTCGTGGTGACGTAGGGCAGTTTGTTATGTGCACATGGCTCATCATGAGCTAGTCATGAGCGTTAACCGCCTAGCGTGACGTTTCGAGTTAACCACCTTCTGTATTCCTTGCGAGTCATTTCGGATTTACCCGGCTCGGATGATTCATTCGGATTAACCTTATCTCGGCCGAGACGCCGACCCTTGCTGGTTCGTACCGTCTCGGTATGTCTTTATTCGGCTCGAAAGGTGGCTCGGCCCACTTCTCCATGATAGGTGGGCCTCATCTTGCCTGATGCTCGGGCCTTATGTCTGAACCATCCGCGACCCATATGAGCGTTTATGTTTCGGCCCACTACAAAAACTATTATGGTCTTTTCTCTCTTTTTGGATGGTAAGAAATCAAAGAATGTGATGTAGGGGTCATAAGATGGATTTATTTTTCTTCATTTGCATTTTCATGGGTAGGGATGACAATTTCCCCATATCCGATGGATACCCACTCCGTCCCTGCTCATATGGAGGTGGGGTTTATCCAAAATTTCCCCAATGGTAGTGGGTATGGTGGAATTTAAAGAATACCCGCTCGGATATGGAGCGGGTATGATTTTGGTACCCCACCTCTGAATCCCCATACCCGCCCCTTATTCGGTTACATATATGATAAGCACACAATTATGTAATATTTGTGGGCTTTAAGTCTTTCTTTATATCGCATTTACTTTAATTAGTTTATACTTTTATGTGATAATGCATGTAAGGTTTGTATAAAGTGTTTCAGGACAAATCTAAGTAAATAAGATGATTCCGGGAGCATCACAGCTAAGCCACACTAGATTATTTTCCATGGGCTTCCATTACTTTTTTTTTTCTGGTAATTCGGAAAATCATTAAGGAACTAAGGAACCAGGGTTATGCCAGCAGAGGTGGCCGAGAGTTTAGACATACAGATAGGAGCAACCAAAAATAAACAAAGCATAAATCTACCAAAGAAACTAGTCCAGGATCAGCCTTAGGTTAAGGCTATCTCTTATGAGGAACTCCCTTAGTGATATAGGGTAGTTCTCAAGCAAGTGGAACTCTTCATTTTGCTCAGCACCAGCGCGTGCTAGATGGTCTGCACACTCATTTGCATTTCGGTACACATGGACTAAAGTTGAGTTGGATCCCATGAGGATTGCCTTAGCATCATGGATGATTGTGGTCAGAGGGTGGTTTCCATTGGGACCTTCATTTATAAGCTTCACTGCCACTAGAGCATCTGATTCAATCATCACGCTCATCATTCCTTTCTCCAAGATAATGACAAGGCCTTTGTAGATGCCCCATAACTCAGCTTCAAGACTTGATGAGCATGTGAGTTTCCCATAATATCCCGAGCACCATTTGCCTTGATCATCTCGGAACAGACCTCCATATCCAGCCCTGCTATCTGCTTCATACCAACACCCATCAGTGTTGAGTTTCAACTTACCTGCAACAAAAGGTACCCAACTAGTTAGGCCAGGTCTCTTATGGTCCTTTAATAAGATGGATTTAAAAGCCTTGTCAATTTCAAGAGCATAGGTAAAGATTGCTTTGGAACTCACTAGAATTGGAACATCAATGTTATCAAAACTTTTTTTATTTCGGGTTTTCCAAATTTGCCAAAGGGAGTAGATAAACAAGGAGTTCCATTGCAAATCTTTATCACTACTAGAAAAGGTGTTTCTCTTTTTTAAGATGGTAGAAATCCAGGTTTTGACAGGGCTATTGAAATCCAGTCTTATTAAATGCCTGACTTTCAAAAAATTCCAAAGCTCAATGGATTTAGCGCATCCCCTAAAGAGATGGTTTAAATTTTCTGAAGAGTGATTACACCTTGGGCAGAAGTCCAAAGGGATAATTCCTCTTTTAGCTCTGAGTTGGTTAGTAGGTACTTTGTCATGAAAAATTAACCAAAGAAAAGTGATGAGCTTGGCTGGTAACTTAAGTTTCCATATCCATGCCCAACCCGATGGGTCACCTTCCTCCTTGTTCACAATATCATAGGCAGCAGCTGAGGAAAACCCTCCATTGGAGGAATTCACCTAAGAAGGATGATTAGGTATTTGTGAGAATTGGGGCAGCCGGATCCCTTTAATTAAGTCTATAGTGTTATTAGACACTAGAGAGCTTAATTCGTGGAGATCCCAATCCCCATTAACAATGAGCTCAGCCACTCTCTTACCCTGGTTAGTATGATTTCCAGGGTACGGAACATCAAGTGGGCAATCCCCCACCCACCAATCTTTCCAAATGTCCACATCCAAACCATTACCAATGATCCATTTAAGACCTTTATGCATAACAGGGAGAGTTTTCATGATACTTTTCCAAAGGAAGGAAGCACCGTGCATAGTCAAGGCTGAAAAATCAAAGGAGAATTGAATGTATCTATGGGAATTGAATTGCAAATTTACCATGGGCCCCGTATGTTAAAGCAATGCAGTTGAGCAAATAGAGAATTCAACTCCGTCATGCCACATGGGAAAATATCTTGCATTGATTCTCCTCTAGATTACCCGTCAGCCGTCCATTTCTCAGCTCACAAAGGCGTGCAACACTGAATCATTTTCCAAGCTCTATGAGTAATAGACGAAACATGGTGGTTATTGCTGGGACATGCCACTATTTAATTCAGTAACAAGGAGTTAAATTCTATAGGCCACATGTTGGTAGATGGACCATCCGATCCACCTCTGGCTAGATCTCAATCGTTGATTCATTTTTTTTTGTCTGCATTCCCATGCACATGCTACACTGGATCAGGCTCTTTCTCTAGCCGACACACGTCATGCATGCACGTTGAGATCTCTCTCCTATATATTGAAGAAGGGAACTCCAATTTGAGGAGGCTGGTAGTTAGACGTGAAAAGTTCTATCCTCTTCTTTATTTCTTTTTCTTCTGCCTTTATATTTTTTTTCCAAGCCAAAGAGCCGAGAGCTTCTCCTTTAGCTTCTTAATTTGCAATTGTAATTTAGTTCAAGTTCTTACTTATTGTTTGTAACAAGATTCAGTTTTATAATTTCATTCCCAAGTTCATTTTAATTTACTTGTCTTTTTAATTCTTAGTTAAAATTCGATTAATCAAAAGATTGAGGTTTGGTTGTGAGAGTTCGCAAACTACTCGGCTGTTTCTCACACTAAACCCGAATCTAAGATTAGTCTTAGTTGTGGATCTTTTGAGATTGAAAGGAGGACACCTTTGGTCTACCCTCCTGTACACATCTCCTCAGTACGCTCTTAAGGTTAATCTTCTTTAATCACGTTAAAAAGCCGTTATGTTTAGTGTATTTTTTTCCTCTTCCTTGGCAAGTTCTTCGTCAATGGAGGGGTAGTCGTAGACTCGGCCTAGGGTGATTATCACTCTAAGGCCTAAGTGGTTTCATGATTCTCACACTTGCGCTAACAAAGCTTGTTTGCGTTTAATCCGGGCTTGTAACCATCGATTTAAAACTCAAGATTGTTAAGTTTTTGATTTTGCGTCGACAATAAAACTGGCACGCATAATACTTAAATCGATGTCATTTTGAGGGTTTAACAAATTTTCGATCGAGCCTTGATTAAACCAAACACCGGAAAGAGTAAAAAGTAAATTTCATTGAATCATCTTCCGAGAGAGCGCACAATTACCGTGTGGCTTGATCGTGCTAAATTGTGAGAATCATGGATCTACATAGGCTATAGGTGGTATGAACCTTGGCCCGAGCTTCTTTATTAAATTCAAGCAAACTCATAGTTTTAATTTTAATTTTAATTTGGCAATCTGTAGTTCTAAAATCACCAAAAAAAAATCAAGAAACGAAAGGGTTGGCTACCTACAGCTAAAAATCACCGTTTAGATCGATAAGCTATTTCACTCCTGAAAACTGTTCTCTGTGGTTCGACCTCGGACTTTTCCGAGTATACTTGCAAGCGATTACCAAGGCCCTATGCTTCGGGCTAGTCACATTGAGATACAAATTGTGGTCGCAAGCAATATACATGTGTGTTTATACGTATGTCTATAGGAATATTTGCTATACAAATCTTATGAATTACTCCACCACCTATTATAACTACTTAATACAGTAAGACTATTGATACATATTCTATTTCCTAAAAGAAATCTCAAAAAGTCTGCAAAGTAAAGAAAACCAATGCCATTATGAAACCATTGCATTTTAAAACTTGTACTTGTTGCGGCACTTTTTACCATTTGGTCAGCGTTCTCTTGGTTCAAGTTTGAAATTATCGCCTCATTCACATTATATTCAGTACTTTTTAAAAAAAAACATTATATTCAGTAAGTTTAAACACTTTAATTCTCCTTTTTTATTTATTAGGGTGACAATGTCTACTGTAAGTTTAAGTTTTTTTACTTAATACTTTTGTTGGTTTTAATATTATTTTTGCACTTTAGTTTCGTTATTAACTTCTTATATTTTTTGGTTTGGATGTGGGTTTGTTTGAGAAAAACCCGATCTCCATTAGGAGGCGGGTTTGGTGTTAATGGAGATCGGGTTTGGTGCTTTGTCTAATATTCCCAGTGGGGAACGGAGCGGGGATGGTAAAAGTCCATCCAATTGGGGATAAGATGTGGAATAGGGTCCCCCGATCCATACCCTACCCGTTGTCATCCCTATTCACGGGCGATTTCTCAGTATTACAACGAGGGGAAAAAAACTAAATGGTTTTCATTTATTGCAAAATTGACCTCTTTCCTTGAAAAGAGAAACTATCAATTTAGTCAAAAGTACTCCATCCGTCCCTTTTTAAGTGTGTTACCTGAGAATTCCAACTATTTTTCTCTCACATCAACTTTTACAACTTTTACATCTACTTTCCATTAGTTACCCTTATCAATATAATAATACCTACTAACTTATTAAAAAGGAATCTACTTTTAAGGGCAAAATAGGAAATGTACCCACTAACTTTTCAAAACACACTTATTAAGGGACAGACAAAAATAGAAATGTACACACTATAAAAAGGACGGATGGAGTATCAATTTACGAGAAAAAGAACAAATAATGGTTTTTGTTTATGGCAAAATCCACCATTTTTTTTTTTTTTGAGAAACAGATGTGACAAAATATAAGAGTTCGGTTTTCTCCATTTCTCATATTTTCTCACCTTTCTCATGTGATTTGTAGACCCACCTGTGAGGGGGTTCTCCTTGTTTTCATTTCTTGGATGACTCTTATGACAACCCATGACCCACTTGGATGCAACGGAGTTTTATGATATAAGAGAATAGATCATGCATTACGTTGCACAAGGCCTTTTAAAGCCGTGCGGGCGTCAAAGCTCGTTGGTACTTCACAGTTAAGCGTGCTCACACTGGAGCAATCTAGGGATGGGTGACCTACTGGGAAATCCAAGGAGCTTGGGTGGCCAAAGCGGACAATATTGTGCAAGGCGGGGGTGGGTCGTTACAGTTGGTATCAGAGCACAACCCCGGACTATGGGGTAGGAGCCACCTCTAGAATCTGCAGGAGCTACCTCTTGAATCCCCGAGTTGGAACAAAGTGCTATGCAGAACTAAGTGCTATACCTCCCAGGGGAAGGTCGCTGGGCCAATATGCAACGAGGACGTTGCATCATAAGGTGGGGAGAATGTGACAACCCAAGACCCACCTGGATGCAAAAACGGAGTTCTATGATATAAGAGAATAGATCATGCCCTACCTTGCACAAGACCTTTTAAAGCCGTGCGGACGTCAAAGCTCGTCGGTACTTCACAGTTAAGCGTGCTCACCCTGGAGCAATCCAGGGATGGGTAACCTACTGAGAAGTCCAAGGAGCTTGGGTGGTCAAAGCGGACAATATTGTGCAAGGTGGGGACGGATCGTTACGACTCTACTTCTTTCTCAATATTGGTATTCAAAACTAACCGTTGTTTTCATTTCTTGGATGACTTTACTTCTTTCTCAATACCGGTATTCAAAACTAATTGAGAAAATATTTCAAGTCCCATCGAAACTATCAATTTCGAGAAATTATGTCCATGAAATATTTGTCACATTGGATAAAAAAAAATTTTGCCACATAAATCTATGTGCCTTCTTTTACCTTTAAGATGTGAAAAAGAGGTATAGCTAGATCGTCGACAGCAGGGTTCGAACCTGCGCGGGCGAAGCCCAACAGATTTCAAGTCTGTCTCCTTAACCACTCGGACATATCGACGCTTGCTATCACACGTTTCCCTTTTAGTTTTATAAACTAAGTAGTGTGCACTCTCCCCAACTAGGGTTTAACGTTCATACTTCATCGCCTAGCAAGCCAAACAGAGAAAGGTAGGGTTTTGTTGATCTTCGTCACTAGGTGGAAAAGTAGCCAAACAGAGAAAGGAAAAGTTGTCATTGGGTTTTTCAGAATTAAGAGGAGAGAGAGAATTAAAGGGTTTTTATTGGGTTTTCAGAAAGAGTTGGGATGTTGTACATAATTGGATTGGGACTGGGTAACGAGAAAGATATCACCGTGAGAGGTCTTGAAGCAGTGAAGACATGCGATAAAGTTTACATAGAGTCCTACACTTCTCTCCTCTCTTTTGGCATCTCCTCTGATGGTCTCTCCACTCTGGTTTGTACCCACATTCCAATCCCTTTCTGTTCTACTGCTGATCAATTTGCAAGAGAAAATCAAAGAGAGCAAATGGGTATTGGTTTTTTATCAATTTGCGTTGTGTGTTCAATTTCTTGTGCAGGAAAAACTGTATGGAAAGCCGGTAGTGCTGGCAGATAGAGAAACTGTGGAGGAAAAAGCAGATGCTATATTGTCAGAAGCTCAAGAGTCTGATGTTGCTTTTCTGGTTGTTGGAGATCCTTTTGGGTATTGAACTATCCTTATGTTGTTTTTGTAATTGGGTCTTGCTAGTGGGCGGAGGATAATATGCACACAAGGAAAAATAAGTTATCAATATGGTTTTCTCGGATATCAATGCTCCTTTTACTCATTATCCATTGCATAGTGGGCGGTGGTTAGCATTTTCCTTAGTAATTTGTAATGTGCTTGTATAAGTGATATATCCCAAATATTACTAATGTGGATGCATTCCTCTTGATTCATGACCGTTCGAATTCGAATGGCAAATCTATTCTTTTGGTAGTTTTTCTATTTTTGTTTTTTTTTTTTTTTGGAACAGGCTTTTTCTATTTATGTTTGTCACAATGGATTTGGTATTGGTAAACTTGTTTAGTTTATTTGTCCAATATTCTGAGGACATTTGTTTATTTGAGTATTTGTTAAGTTGTCAATAAATTACTTTAAGTAGGTGAATTGTGTTAATTTTTTGTTTTGGATACATGAAGGAAGCTAAGCTTTTGCTTTTAGACTAATTTCAAGTTTTCGTATGATCAGAGGTTTCTAAGATTACCTCTAAAGGATGGGGTGCTTTATTATCGTTCTTTCAATGTTGCACTGGTGGTTAGTACTCATACTGTCGTACATGAGTCACATGACAAACAATAGCAGAAGGAACCAAGAAAGGAAAAAGAAATATTGCCTGAGGACTTGAATTCTACATGTCGTTTGCTATTTTCCTCCACAAGGTGGTTTGTTATTGATTTCACTAACTTTGAACCTCTCCCTTCTGGTTTCTATTGTTAAACATAGAGCTACAACACACACTGATCTTGTTGTTCGAGCGAAGAAACTAGGGGTGGATGTCAAGGTGGTACATAATGCATCAGTGATGAATGCAGTTGGAGTTTGTGGTCTACAACTCTACCGATATGGGGAAACAGTTTCCATACCATTCTTTACAGAAACATGGAGGCCCAGCAGTTTTTATGAGAAGATACAAAGAAATCGCGTGCTTGGATTACACACACTTTGTTTATTAGGTAAATATTGTTATTATATTATACAGGGATGATACATGTTAGTATGGTAAATGCCCCTTGTCCCTTCACAAAGATAGCATTTGGTGCTTCAATGATTACCATTATGTTTGTGAAGGTTCTTGCTGGCTTGCTGCTATAACTAAATTCCTAATATGGTGGCTTTCCCTAATCCTCCATATAGATGCCATTGGTGGTTGCACGAATCATTACCATCCCCTACTTTTTGTGTTTTCCCTCTTTGTACACATATCTCTTGATATATTGGTAGAATGGTAGAAAACTTGAGTATCCAGAAAATTTATTGTTAAAGTTAGGAAGAATGAGTTTCTGCTTATGTTATTAGTTGTGCAATGCGTTTACATTCAGCTATGGCAACTTCAGATACTTGAAGTTGGGAAACAATGTTCATCCGTATATCTCAGTAGTTATAAGGTTGTTGACATTTGAATACAATTTGGTCGTTAACCTGGCTGTTTCAAACAAGAAGATTTCATGTCTTTATTTGGTTATTGCCATTAGGACTCAAAAATTTTATTATTCTTTGCGGAAACTAATTTTCATTTGTCAGGAAAAGATAGTGAGAATGATTTCATCATTAGGTCTTTGCTGATTTTCCAAGAAGTCACTTTTTTTTTTTTTTCTAGATGTTTTTTTGCCAATGTATAACTCCTCCAAATATCTTAAACACAGATATACGTGTGAAAGAGCCTTCGCTGGAATCTTTATGCAGGTTAGAACTCAGATAGATCGTATGCATTCTATTAGTATTTGCTTTTTACCTTATCGCCACATCCTATTTGTATATTGTCGTGCATTGTCATATGGTTTCTCTATGACCGCTTGGACTAATTTTAGAGCTGGTCTGTCTCTGTCCGTATAATATCTCCAGAGGAAGAAAGCAGTATGAGCCACCAAGGTACATGACGATAGGAACTGCAATTGAGCAGCTCTTGGAGGTGGAACAAATGCATGGAGAGTCAGGTAGGTCCACTCTATTTCCAACTCTTGTTTTACATTTTCCTTTGCTCAATGTTATTTTAGCATCTCTTTCTTCATCTTCCTCTAATTACTTACTGGTACATTTGTTGCTCATATGGTTTAGTTCTTTTGGGCCGATTCAATCATTTTAATGGAGTAAATTAGCCTTATTGATTAACTTTTATTAAATGAGGCCATCAATAATAACCAAAATACCCCCTTGATTTTTTCCGTTGCTGTAAACTTTGGTTGCTTATGAGCTACTGATCTATTAAATTCTCTGACTTGCTGGTATGCTGGTTGGTTGGGCTCTATTTTCACGCAATCTCTTGCTTCACTGAATTACTCTCTCTCTCTGAAATTTTTATTCTCAATTTAATTGTGTTACTCTACTTTATCATAATCGTATCATGATAGTGAGCAAAATGCGGGACTGCCCATTACAATGTGTATCATGATAGTGAGCAAAATGCGGGACTGCCCATTACAATGTGTATCATGATAGTGAGCAAAATGCGGGACTGCCCATTACAATGTGCTACATAAAAAAGACAGGATCCTTGAATTATTGTAGTCTAGCACGACATTGTTTCAACCGTATGTGAGTAGATTGCCAAGAACACATCTGATTGTGTCAAGTATATACTTCATTGTCTTATTTCCGTAGTACCCAAAAAATAAAATAAAATACTCCACCTTCTTGTCATATGTATCCGTGCTAATGTTTTAGATCTGACTTTGGTAGATTTCCTTTTCTTTCCAGTAGATTCATTTGCTGTGTATTCTCGATTTCTCGCCTCAGATTAGATGTTTTATTATGAGTGAGGGACTTTGCAAAGAGGACAACTGAAGTAGAACAGAAAAAAAAATGACGAGCGATGCTCAGTGAGTGGGAAGACAAGGAGAGAGGACTAAGAAGTAGAACAGAAAAAAAAGAAAAAGAAAAAAGACGAGAGTAATGCTCTGCGTACTAGTTTGGGTTTGTCCAAAGATATTGCTTCGTTGAGGCTGTTTAGTGTCTGCAGAAGTCCAGAGTTAATAAGATGAATCTGTTGCACTTAAAAATTGTCTTCCTGATTTGCAGCATACAATGAAGACACTCATTGTGTTGGTTTTGCCCGGTTGGGAAGTGAAGATCATATGGTAGTTGCCGGGTCAATGAAGCAACTGCTCACGGTCGATTTTGGGGCACCTTTGCATTGCCTTGTTATAGTAGGTGAAACTCATCCGGTGGAACAAGAAATGCTGGATTTTTATAAACTGCGAGAAGGAAACTAGGACATTATTTGCTGTCCGACAGGGATTAACTTTTTAATTTATTGTTGTATTGTTTCCCGCGGTGAAAATTGATTCCTTTTCTGCATATGTATGAATGATCAGCTTTCTGGTATTCCAGTGTCGTCTTTATATGACAAAAGCAGTGAATTGGATTCACCATAGCATGAGATTGAAACCCGCCATCTTCTAGCATCGTGGCTTGAAGTTGATTCTTCAGCAATAGTCGACCCTTTCTTTCGATCTCATAAACGATTTAACTTAAAATATGAACTGATGTCGCTTGAGATAATTTTTCGGGCAATTAGAATCGGAATGTTGCCCAGTCTCATCGTGGTTGTGAGATTATGCCGGCTATTTGCCGTCTCGCAGCGGTGCTCGCCGTGTCAGTGGGAGCTCGCATCGGAGTGGCACCCAACTGCTCGTGTCAATGTAGACTCGTCTAAATTGACATGGGCGTGCTGGCGTTTTGGCTTAATTTTTAGCAAATCCTTGGGTGGGTTTTCCATCGATTTTATTGTTACCTCTGATTTGGTGTTGCACCACCCTGAGGCGAATTAGTGTCCAGATTTCTGACTTCACTTATGTCGATTTTACTCTTTTAGTATCGGTTGTGAAGAGAATATGAGACTCATGTTAGAATTTAGACATTAGTTAGTCTCTTTGTGCTTATTGTATTTCGTTTAGGTTCGGGCTCGGTTGTAGCTCTGTATCTTTGCTTTCGGATGGAAATTCCTGTGAGTGCCGGATGGCTTTTTTCGATGCTATTATGAGCTCTCTCATAAAAAAAAATCGGAATCGGTCAGCAAATTCCCAGATTCACACCCTTACTATTCGAAAAACAAACCTGTCATAAACAGGAACATGTACAAATTCACTCCAGCAATTAGACACAACGAATAACTCCACTGCTTCAAGTGCTATGTGCTATAAGATTATGTACACTTGAAAATGTAAAAGATAAGGAAGACAAAATAACAATCTCAGTCGAAGTTACAAGACTTCGATTACGAGCAAGGGCCCCCTATCTTAGTTCCAAAAAATTGTATGATCATGCACAAATTCGAGTAATTGGCGATCTGCTGCTGTGAACTCTATCCTCTAGATCAGCAATTAACCAAAACAAATTACGACAAATTTACAAGAAAGCAAAAAACGATACTTAGAACTAAATGGACGGATTATCTTTACACTATGAAGTAAGCTCAAGTTGTCATTAGCTTCAGTTAGAGATGGCGGCGGTACCACATTTCCCCTGCAACCATGTCAACCTAATCTTGTTGCTTTTTAGAGAAATGAATGTTTCTCTTGGATTAGGGTCCTCAAAGAGATCCAAGGCAGCGAAATAGAGGCGGCTATCGATACCTTCCATCGTTTCAATCTCATCCAAGACTTTCACACAATTAGATATCGTAAATAAATCATCTTGCTTAGGTATTGCAGCTGCCCTCAACTTTGAAGCTGCAACCATCTCTAACATAGCTTCTGCCATGGCCTCGTTCCGTTCTTGGTCCCTCTTGGTATGTCCTGAGACGGGGCCTGCCTCTTGAGAAAGCTTCCTCTTTTTCTCTCCTACGTTCTTGCTTGATTTTTGCGCCGGAGGGGCATTCCCTTGCGCAAATTTTGAGGATGATGGCGTTTTAGCAAGTGGAGTTCCACTATCTGGACATGAAATCAACTTTTCGGGATCGTCTATCCCAATAGACTTGTCAAATTCTTCATAGTGACTTGATTGAGCATATTTTCCATCAGCTCCTGTGTCTGCGAATATTGTGCATAGTTGCTCGTAGATGGGACATTCCTTGATCTTGGTTGCCTCCGGCTTAATTTGAGCGGCTTGATCCTACAAAATTCAAATTCATCAGAAAATCACATGAATTTAAGTTAGCAAAGAATAAACTCATGAAAGGAAATGTACCCCAATGTCTTCCCAAAGGTCAAACGCCATACAACAAGAATCGTCCATAACAAAGTCGTTTTGATCAAAAGTAGACTTCACGCTATAGTAACGGGTCCGTAAAACATCCAGATGCTTCCTCAATTGGTTATTATTGAAGTTCAGATCTGTTTGCTTATTGAATTCGTCACGGATAAGGTTCCACGTTTTCTTGTCAAAGACATTGTTTGGTCTATTCCCCCGTTGGATTTGCTCAACCACCAAGTCTGCGAATATCTTATCAAGGGATGCTGTCCATCTGGTCCTTAAACGTTCTTGCCTGGGTTGGCTGGCTTCACCATCCATCTACAGCCAAAAAAATAACCAGTTAAATAAGAGGGGAAACAATTTTGAAAGAAAGAGTCACAAAAGAGCATGGTCTCTATTTGACGACTAAATGGTTTTCTATTTCCAAATCCAGATCAGGAAGTACAAATGACTAAAAAAACAAAATGTCGTCTTACCTCTAATGAAATAATTTCCGGGAGTTTATATAGCCAATGTTTTATATGATCGCATCAGATGTATCCAATGATCACTGTTCATGCACATTTTAACGCGAGGACGAGATCTATGTTACATGGACTCGGGTACGAGTATCGGGTGCGGGTGCATATCCAAGTGTCGAACCTTCCTAGACTTAAATCTTAGGATACTGGGATATGTGTCCAATTGTGGGGTACGGGTATGGGGACACGTCCTGAACACCTGTTTGTAGTATATATTGCATGACTAGAGCAGGTTATATATTGTAAATTCTACTTCGTAATGTATTTAAACAAGAAGAGCTAAGAAAAATGTATTTTTTCTATTTCAAGTCCATGTGAAAGTCTAGAAATCTCGCTTTTCTAGCTAATTTGGTATTATTTTTCTGTAAATATCATACAGTTAGAGGATCCGAGTGTCCAAAATGGATACGCGTGTCGGACACGGGTACTTCAGCCAAAATGAAGGATCCGTGTAACATAGGACGAGATATTGTTAATCTTGAAAGATGATCTTTGGCTCTTTGCCTTTTCCCAGTGTTGGAGTTTGGGTTAAGCTAGTTGAGTGAAAAGTAAAAATAACATGGATCCGCTACAGACTTTAGTACGGTATGAGCTCTTTATCACCAACAGAACATCTACACTGAAAGATCTATAAAATATTGTCCTCCAAAGTAGAAGCAGCCTAAAAAACAGAGCTTTTATAAAGCTACGATCATTAGTTAACACCCCATACATGTGGATTAATGACCAATTTATAAGAGAAACTGACACACGAATCTTATACATGGGAAATGTATAGCTTCTCCATCAAGAAGCCTGCCAAGGATTATGTTTTATTTTCTGATCAGTAATAGCAGTACGTTAAGGGCTTTCTGGGATTGCAATAAGTACAAAAGAATATTTCAGTTTTGTGACAAGTAGTTGAAGCCAGGGAATGAGAAAATCACATTGTATGGCTCCGTGAGTGTCCTAAAAGGCTAAAACATTGTTTTCACAAACTTATTGAGAGAAGACACAAACGGGGTAAGGGCTGTCCATATAAGAAAGTCATAAAACAATACCAAACCATCTAAATGTTGAGATATAAAGGTCTAACACAGTCGTTGGTGCAGAAATTTGAAACAATACAGAAAATGAACCATGAAACGTGGTCCACGTAAATGTTACGGCCTTACGGGTATAGGGAAATGCTACGTGATACAAAGTTAAAAAAGATACTTTTTGCATAGTTGTTAAGTTTGAGAGTCTTAAGACAAAGATCACGAATCTAAATTCTTTTTTGTCATTTGTGAAATGTATCGCCATGGGTAATGCAGAATTCCCTAGCAATTTCTAGGTTAACGACATGTATATAGACACAGAATTCTTTACCTGAACTACTGGAATTGTGATGGATTCGACATATATCTATACAAATCTAGTGCATGGAAACACATAACAAGTCAGGGACTTAGGGCGGGTTTTCCGTTAGATAAAATGAGGTGATTTTATCACCCTTTCATCTCATTTGATAAAATGAGTCTACTGTAGAAGAGGGAAGGACAGAAGAGGAAATTACGGTTTTGCCCCCAGATTCATTTGAAATATTCATTTTTATTATATATGGTGGGGTCCCTTAAAGAAAAGGAAGGACAAAATGGTAAATGATGTATTGGGTGGTGATTTAATCACACTTGGATTTTATCTAATGAGAAAGAGAGTGATTTTATCAAATGCGTGATTTTATGGGATTTCCCATAAAATCTAACGGAAAACTCGGCCTTAGCTACCATTCAAGAAAAAACATTTAAGTTCCAGTATTTCAGGAAAAAGGCGACTAGTTATTTGGAACATGTCAACTCTCAACAGTACAAACTGAGTTTCTTGCCCCTTAAACTGAGATCTTCAAAAAAATACTATAACCCCACCTCAAAAAGTAGAAGGCAGAGGACAAGGTTTTACATTCCGAATTTAACGGGCTTAAATTATTTTCATTTTTTCGGAACCTTAAAATGGTCTACTTCGTTTTATTTTCAAGAACAGATACTTTAGAGAGGGATTTTTACAGTTGTCAAAGTCGAAAGACTAACAATTCGAATAATATCGTGTACAACTTGTGACATATTTAAGCAGAAGCTATTCCATAGAATAACAGATTTGCCCAATGGACCGAAGGGTTTCTAAAAATGTCTCTTGTAATTTCAGCTCAACCATTCAAATATCTACAAACAATTTTAAGGTTCCAATCATGGTAACTATCAGCAACAACAAAATTAAGCATTTTACGCACATACAAATTTCTGTATAATCGAACTAATTGTTACTACAAAAACGGAAAGTATCATTATCAGTGCCGGCGCTAGACCAAAACCTAGAAAAACAACAGCTTCAGGGCCCCAAAAAACGTTATAAAAGAAGAACATTCAATTTACCCAAGAACCGATTTTCAAAAAAATTAACCCAAGAACCCATAAGAAGAACACAAGCATTTCGAAAATTCAGTAAGAAATAACAAACAGAGAGAGAGAGAGAGAGAGAGAGAGAGGGGTACCTGTACTAGTCGCCAGAGAAGCCGATCGTCGCCGGAGCTTTGTTGTTCAATTAAAGGTTAAGATTTTAAGGGTGGTTCTGATTTTGATCGATTTTAGCAATTTAGGGCTGACAAATTTATGTACACTGTACTTAATTGTTCGCAATTGGATCCTGCAAGTTTTGAATAATACTGAATTACCCCCAAACACCTTCGATTAGAGAACCCCAAAATAACTTTAAAAAACAAAAACTCCAAAACTTGTTCGTTTTGGATATCAAGATTGGTTTTCTCTATTATTCTTTAATTATTACTCACATTTCTCTCTAATCATTTTCTTTATTTTTAATTATTATTCTCATTTCTCTCTCTGTTCCTCTCCAATTATTACCCCCATTTCTATTTTATTTTTTTGATCGAAATCCCCATTTCTAATTACTACCCTCATTTATCCCTTCAATCATTACCCAAAAACGAAACCAAACAAGATCCAAACTTCATTACTTATTGGGCCCGTGTTGAAAACATGTCCCGACAAATGTCTCTTAGTCTCCCAACTAGCTTGCACACATGCTGATAAAATTTTGGATGACTAAACTCATTGTCCATTAACGAGGGGGCCATAAAAACCGAAGCTAAGTCTTGTAAGAATTATCCCCCATAAAAGTTGATAACACTTTGAAAGTTTCAAACTCAGAAGCCTTATAACTTATAAGTAGTAAACCTCTAGTTTCCAAGTCTTGACCACTGAGTCAATCCCTTAAGGCTTCCCAACTGGTAGCGGACCCAAGATTTTTATTTAGGGGGTGCCAAATTTGAGGAAAAAATGACTTTGTAAAACCTGAGTAATAATTTCAGACGTCCTAGGAAAAAATTGAGTCGTCCTTCATTGGAGGAAAAAATTGAGTAAAAGTCAATTTGATATAAAATTGAGTAATGGACTTTAAGTTGTAAAAAGTGTTACTTATAATAAAAAACTTGGAGGTCCATTGAGAACCCAATTCAACACTTACTTAAAACTACATTTATTAATTGATAAGTATTTAACTAGGTTTTTGTGGAAACCGCAATTTCGTTTATCCGTAAGTCCTAAGCAGGAGTCCGGATGTGTCCCCAATGATGAAAATTTTAACGATACCAAGGTACCAATAAAGTTATTTTATTTGATTAATTTTTTCATTAATCCTAATTTACCACTTCCATTGTACCCAAATATTTTTACCATTTCCAAAATCCACCAATCCAAATCACCTTTACAAGCCCAATACACATTTCCAAAATTAATATTTCCAAGCCCAAGAAAAAACCCAATTTATAGCCACAGTCCAACAAACAATCCCAAAATCCTGACCCAGAAAGGTAGAAACTTCCTTAGATCTGCAAATTGCAAAGTGTAAAAGCCACCGACATTACAACCGCACAAGTATGAGCCTTAGAGCATCTTCAGTGGGATAGGTAAAATTAGATGGCTAAATGGAAGTTACTTATAAAAATAGGATCCACTTAAAAAGTGGTAAGTGGTCATTATCTTATTTAGTGGATGCTACTTTCAATGGACTAGTTAATTTTATTGTATAAAACCAGGAAAAAAAAGAAGAAGGAAAACCAACGGCTATGTGATTCTGCAGCTAGACCAAAACCTAGAAAAATTAAGGGCAAAAACAGAATCAAACCTTGTAGCCGCAATGTAGAAGCTCAGTTTTCCAGACAACTGTTGTAGGTCAACTTGACCAACTGTTGTTGGTCAAGTATGGCCTCTCATGCTGAATTCACTCACTTCTCATCCAATTTCTGGTTGAAATTGGAGAGTGGAAGCTTTCTAAGGGCCTATATAAAGGTGCCTAGACTCCTTATTTTGACACACAACAAGATCCAAACACCCCGAACAACCTTGAAATTACTAAAGCACACGTTTGTTAGAGTCGCCACTTGAATTTAAAATGAGGAGTTTACTCATTTTGATTAATGCCGATAGAGCGACTATTTTCCGGTATCCCCGAACATTGAGCCATGTTTATGTTTGAACGCTAGGATTCAAAGATGAAGATAGAAGTTCATTATCTCTCATGTGTGTGGCCCGATCAAAAAAAAAATTAACCTCTCATGTGTGAGAGAATATTGATCCCTTTCGTAAATGAGCCGCGCAACTTGTATATGATTTTTTAAACATAAGTTGAAGAAAAGCTAGGATTTAAAGTTGAAGGATAGAAGTTCATTATCTCTCATGCGTGCAGATCAAACAAAAAATAAATAAATAAATTAACCTCTCACGTGTGAGAGAATATTAATCCCTTTCGTAAGCGAGCAACGCAACTTGTATATGATTTTATCAAAATAAGTTGAAGAATAGTGAGTAGAATCCGTGCAAAATTTTTAATTTTATGATACCCGACTTTTCGATGAGGTTTGTACAACAACAACAAAACCCATCTAGTCCCCAATCATTGGGGGTATGAGCGGGGATGGTTGAGAATAGACCTAACCTTTGGCAATATGCACAAAGTGGCTGCGCTCAGAATACCACTGAAACAGTGGCCCCCTAAACCTCCAAGAACCGAGGAGCTACACGGACGTTTTGTTGCAGAACCATGCCCCCAAATCAAAGCCAAAAGGCATCAAGGAGGGCAGGCCTAGAGACCCAAATCAATATCCGTACTCATTACCATGCTTCCTTCATTTATGGTCCAGAGTATCTCAGTAATGAGTACATTATGAGGTTTGTACAAATAACCTATTTTATGTTTCGATAACTTATTGAATTTTTAACAATGAAATATGTAACAAGTTGAATTAAATAAAGAAAGAAACCTAGTTTTGTGATGTTTATCTTCTCATCACTGTTTTACATAAGTGACTCAAAACAACCAGACGGCGAGATTACATTGATCAATTTATGAGTTAATGCCTTCTAAACGTTTTTTTGGGTGCCGACCGGGCCCCATGTGGCTGTTCCCGAGCACCCATCCTCTCTTTCTCTTTCTCTTTCTCTCTCTCTCTCTCTCTCTTCTTTTTTTCTTTAAAACCTAGACCGTCCAAAAATGCTTTGGACCAAGGGCAGAGCCAGGACTATAATTTACCCTCTTTTTTTTTTATTTTAATCAACAACAAACTTCATTTAACAAACCAGCAGTTATAGTAAAAAAAACAAAGCCAGGAAAGAGCTAAAACTACTAAAACTAGGACACGAGCAAAATCACAAAGGGTGTACAGGCTCTAAGACACATTTCTGCAAAGCAGACCAACGCGGAGGTCGGCATAGGGTCCGTCCACTAATCAGTAGAAGAGCAACCCAGAGTTCAATCCATTAGGTCGGTCCTTTCAATGGCTGACTATAATTTAACCTGGGCTAACCCAATTAAACTTGTACATATAAATACGTAAATGTTCAAAAATACACCAAAAAAAAAGTACAAAGAAAATGTAGAATTGAGTTGGGCTGAAGTTAATTCCGCTAGAATTTACATAGAAATATTTTAATTTTTTTTTTCATTTCTGGACCTCCCACGTGGGCTACAGCCCAGTATAGTCCATGAATATATAGCTCCGTCTTTGTTCTGTACCGCCAAGATGCAGAGGCGGCTCCAAGTAAAGGGTGGGGTGGTCACCCGAACACCTTGAAAAAAAAAATAGAAATACATGTAAAAAAAGAACACCCTAACCAATATATTTGAACACCCTACTTCAAAATTTTGAACACCCTACCCAAAATGTGTGGACTAAAAAAGAAAAAAAAATTTGGTGGCATCGTTGATATTAATAGTTTTTTTTTTTTTTAATGTACAATTATAATTTCTAGAGGATCGTAGTGGCGTAGTAGAATTTCTGAGCACCCTCACAAGAATTTCTGAAGCCGCCACTACCAAGATGGATGCTTGGGCACCATGTAAACGGTGCCCTCTCGCACCGGTAAATTTCTCCTTCTAACATAAGCAAGGTAGCTGAAAAGCAGAGGATGCAGAAAAAGAAAGAAAGTAACGGAAGGACCGTAGGATCATGACTCATGTTGAGAATTCACGTGGATTGTTTTACACGTTACCACGGTTTAATGGAATTTCTGAAATTTTAAGTTTCCAATAATACCCTTGCCCCACCACTGGCAGCTCATGCAGATTTAAATTGCAGGTGAGAAGATATAAATGTTTTGGATGAATGGTCTCCATCAAAACCAAATCGTCGGTGGGAGGGTAAAGTCGTCTGGTTAACTCGAACACAACACTAGTTACACTCCTTAATCAAATGGACGCAAGTGGTGGTTAGTTCATGCAATAGAGCTTTTAGATGTCCTACACTGCATTCCGGGATCGAGTCTCATTTCCCTCTCCTCCAATGCATGTAATATATTAGGAATGACGAATGATAAAAAAAAAAAAAATCAAATGAACCCTCCTTGATGAAATTTCTCCAATTTTTCCCAAGACCACCGTATGAAAAAATATTAGCCATATTTTTGGCATCGTCATGTGGTGTCTCAATGCTTTTTTCTCTCTTTGAACTTGATGCCTTATGCTATTCAACAACAAAATAGTTATTCACAACTAAAAGTATAATGCTGGATGATTGTGTTGTATAGAAAAACGGCAATTATCATGTGGTGGTGTCACAAGACTTCTGAATATAAACTAAACACAGAGATGAACTCCACTTTAAACCTAACCAAATTATTATATATTATTCGCGCACTCCATCATGGGCATAGAACTATGATCCAATCGTTCATTACGTAGGTTTCACATAATTAATAGAACAATTTCACATAAAATTAGTTTGATTAAATAGGGGTTAATTTAATCATTCATATATGTGATAAATATGTATATGTTTTTTTAATGTAGAGACATAGAGTGTTCATTTTGTCATATACTCCAGTATTTACGCATTGTTCACTTCCCATAAAAGATTCCCCACTCATTTTTCCACTCTTCAATCATTATTCACACTTCTTCCACCACTCATTACCCATATCTCAAATTATTATTTTCATTTATCTCTCTATCTCTCTCCAATCGTTACCTCTATTTCCAATCATTATTCTCATGTCTAAAACTAAGCCAAACATTATCTAAAAAATATATTGGAAATCTTTTTCTCAAAACTCTCATCCAAAAACACAGCCTAAATTTTTGACATACTAGTGACGGGGTTTGAAAGGGAGCTGATCATTTGGCTCTCCATAGAGGCGGAACCAGAATTTTACTTAGTGGTGACAAACATGTATATTAAAAAAAAATGAAACGATAAACTACCATATGAACATTTACTAAAAGAAATCAAAATAAAATAGAAAAACCTATAGTAAACGATATTTGTCATATACATGTATCATAAATGTTAACATTGCTCATATTGACATCGTTGTGCCGCTCCTATCTAACTCCTTAGCACAAAGCTTACAAATAAAGACAGTTTTTGAAGTTTAATTTTTCTTAATTTTAACCTCATGTTTCATACTAGCCCATTAAATTTGGCTTTAAACTATTTTTCGAACCTCTTTATCAAAACAAAAACTAGAAGAGGACTTCTTTATAAAACAAAATAAATGAAAAAAAATCTAATACAGTGGGAAACTTATATAATTTGGGAATAAATTTGATATTTTCATAAAACAATACTCCTATCTATTTAAATCGTTGAGGTGGCAATAGATAATTCACATATCTAACATCTTAATCTGAATTAAATCCGAGCTGCGCGTATACGATCGAAAGGTATGTTTTGACACCATCCCCTCTGCTGTCAAGATTCTGGTCTCTCCGCACGAATCTCCCAATTGACTGCTGCCCTTACACAATCATTGGTCCTCACTAAAAAGGACACAAAACCAACCAAAATCCCAAAACCCAAAAAATCCAACCAACACCAACACAAAAACAAAATTCTACAAAAAAAACCGAAGGGCATTACCGTCATTTCAACCCGGAAGCACGGCAGGTTCCCGCTTGTCGGTGGTTCTCTTCACCTTTCTCTATTCTCCACCACATTCAAAGAGACAACAATCCATCCATCATCCCTCTGCTTCAAAAATCAACACAGAGGCCAAACCCATTTCGCATTTCCAATCTTCTTTCCAAATTTACCCCTCTCTGTTTCGAAATTCCGATTAATTTCTGCTGGAATTTGGGTTAAATCTGAAAATGGGAGAGCATTCGAGGAAGAAAGGGTGTTGTGGGTGGTTTCTTGTTCTGTTGATTCTAGCTATCATTGCCATTGCTGTTGTTTTAATTGTGAAAAAGAAGACCCAGCATTCTTCTGGGCCTGAATTGGGCCCTGTTCCTGGTCCTCCTGGTGCAGTTCAGAAGAAATATGGTGATGCTCTGAAAATGGCAATGCAGTTCTTTGACGTGCAGAAATGTATAGTTTTCTCATCCCCTTCAATTTCCCATTTTTTGGTTTTATGTTTCCAATTGATTTCGCATCGCGGGGTTTGTTACATTCTTGATCATTGCTACTCCCTCCGTCCCAAATTGCTACTCTGTTCTAGGAATCCAACTTGTTATGAATAGACCAAAAAACGGAAGAAGTACCAAATTTTCTTTGTTAATTTTTTAATTGATCCTCAGGACGGCCAAAAAAGAAAAGAAGGAGCAACATTTTGTGACCGAGGGAGTATTATTTTGTTTTTCCCCTGTTTCAATTTCACTTGTTGATTTGGAAATTCTCTTTTTTTCTTTTCTTTTTAGGAGAACGTAGATTAAGGGAGGTGTCTCTATTGGTTTTTTGTTTTTGTTTTCGGAGCTGTGTTTTGGCTCTTCTTCTAATGTTGGCTTATTGTGCTAAAAGTAATTTGAAAGAAGTTTAAGAACAAAAAAAAAAAAAAAAAAATTTGTGAAGCTCTGTTTTATGATGGTTGCTTTGTTTTCTTGTCATTATATATTTTTCTAACTCTCTTCTTCTAATAGCTTAAGTATTTGAATTGGATATAAAATTTCTACATGGTACATGGTAACAAATATCTTGAAAATAATTACAATTAACAAGTCACGATGATATAGAACCAACAATAAGACTCCACGATGATAGATCCAAAGGTAAGCTACAAGTGACATAACTCAAAAGCGCATGCACGTAAGTAGGGATGTTAAGAAACATAGTCATGCATTGGTTAGATATGCACGAGAGCTTCAACTTTTGGGTTTGATTTGAAGTTTCTACGGTGCTCAATCAGACCCGGGGTGCTGGTGTGCAGCCCTAGTGTGTGCGTAATCGAGCCGTTGATTGCCAAGCTGTTGATCTCGGCAATCAACAGCTCGGATTTCATCTTGGCAATAGACGGCTTAGATCTGCAAAGTGCAGACATGAAAACAAAACCGTTAAAAACACCTCCGACGGCTCGGATGTCACACACCAAGGAGCGCACACCAGGATCCCGTTTCCTGCCCAATTGGGCATCACAGTACAAGTTTTTACTCTCTTTTTTTTGTGTTACTTCAATGGAATTTGATTATGGGTTGAAATGTTATTATGCGTCTTTTTTTCAGCTGGTAAGTTGGTAGATAACAAGATATCATGGAGAGGGGATTCAGCACTTAAAGATGGCAGTGAAGCAAAGTTGGATCTTTCAAAAGGAATGTATGATGCTGGGGACCATATTAAGTTTGGATTTCCACTGGCTTTCACAGCCACAGTGTTGTCATGGGCAATCCTTGAGTATGGGGATCAGATGGAAACTATTGATCAGTTAGAACCTGCCCAAGACTCTCTTAAGTGGATCACTGATTACCTTATTCAAGCTCATCCTTCAGAAAATGTGCTCTATATTCAGGTCACTTTAGTCTCTATTTCTATAAACTGCTCTTATGTTGTATTTGTAACCCTAGATGTGTACTCCTAGATGATCTTTTTTATATAGTTTACTACTGTAATGCAAGAGATATGGATACGGACACGAGACACAGATGCCACGCTGACACATTGTTTTTTGGGTAATTATCAGTAACCTCCCCTGAGATTTCTGACACAAACACATACCTCCCCTGAGGTTTCTGAAATGACACTGACCTCCCCTGCTTTTGCTGACAATATCAAGATACCCCCTTGCCGTTATTTTTCCACTGACGGTGTTAAGTTTAGTAAGAAAACTACCAAAATACCCTTACAACAAAATAAATAAATTCTACCAACTTAATTTTTCAAAAAAATACCTCATCTATTTTTATTTTGTGAATTTTTTTGGTTAAGTGAACTTAACTTTACTAGATCATGGAGATTAGTGGAAAAAGAATTGATTTTTCCACATGAAAATGTTTTATATTTTTCGGTTTGTCTCAAAAAAAAAA
>JAXBDA010004443.1:0-28949 GCA_036023075.1 Gaultheria prostrata | reverse complement strand
TCTCTCTCCTCTTTATGTGTATAATATATATTATATGTATTAGTTTATATTATTTAATTGGTATAGAGAAAGTAATAGAGAGGATTGTTGGAGTGTTGAAAGAGATGTGAGTAAATAAAACACTATTTACTACTTTTTGTAGAGAAAAATTTAGGGAGTTTGTTGGGCTCGCTCTTAAGTGAATAACATCTCCTCTTCTTTGTTAAGTCACTGTAGCAAATATAAATTGTTAAGTTGGAGTAGCAAGGCTGATGTGGGAGAGTTTTTGAACATTTGCTCTCTACTTTAACCCAAAATGGGATTTGTCATTTGTTAAGCCACGTAAGGATGCTCTGAGTACATTTATTAAATAAAGAATAATGAGTTGGACACACTGAATTAAAACTCAAAGAACCATTTCTTTCCTAAATGAATCTGCTTCGATCAATTGCTAATATGAAATCAGCACTGTTACATACACAGAAAATATACCCAGAATTTGAAAATCAATGCTCCGGATTCACTTGGAATAAATCTGGGCCATTGATTTGCACATTCTGGATCAATTCTGGATACCCTTTCTGAATACCTAGACTTTCTAATATGAAATCGATCAGATTAATTTTTCATGTAGTTGTTCAACTCGACGAGCTTTACAACATTGATAATTATGATCATCACAATATACCCAAAATAGGGTCTGAAATCGACCCGTGCAGCCTCTAATTCTATTTTTTTTTGAGAAATAAACTTTTATCGGTGAAAGAAATATTTTCAGTGTACAATTATACTAACAGATTTTTACTTCTAACTCTAGAAAAGAGGTATCTAATTACCTTAATTACCTTTAAGGTAAGTCAATCTTTTTTGTGGTTTAGATTTATAGTTCACTTTCCTATTTTAGGGTTTTAGTGGTTTAGGCACTTTCATTGGGTACCCTAGGGTTTAGGTTTAGGTTTAGGTTTAGGCACTTTCATAGGGTATCCTACGATTTAGGCAATTTCATAGGGTACCCTAGAGGTTTAGGTTTTAGAGTGCACTTTCCTATTATAGGGTTTTAGCGGTTTAGGCACTTTCATAGGATACCCTAGGGTTTAGATTTAGACACTTTCATAGGGTACTCTAGGATTTAGTCACTTTCATCATTTTTCGTAATGGGGTTTTTAGTAATGGGGTGGAGCTGGAGGGAATTGCACACATTTTCCTGTACCGGATGGGAATTCCCCCTGATTATAATCAACCAAAACAACTACGGATTTGGGTTTTAAAAGATTAAAAATGCTTAAGAGTGTTGAAATGTGTGAAAAATATACAAAAGATGTTGAAAACTATATTGAAAAAATAAAAGTGCATTGGCGTGTGTGTGTTTTTTTTTTCTTCTCTTTTTCCATATTTATTTTTAGTCCAATCAGCTTCCAATAGCAGGACCCTTAAATTTTAAAAGATTGAACCGAATGGAGTTGTTTTCTGAAAAAAATAACTAGAATAAAGACGCATAAAGAAGACACACTCCACAAAAATAATCAAATTCACAAACAAACAAAAGAGAAAAAAAAGGAAGAGAGGACCTTCTCCATCTAGTGGGTAGGGAACAATCTTCCCTGACCCTTTTTGATTGCCAACCATTCTTTTGCCTTTTTTTTGGTTCAAAGTAACAACCACCCATGAACCATTTGAATCAATCACTTCCCTCTCATTTGTTTCTTTGCTCATGGTTTTAGTGACACCCCACTTTTTAATAGGAGAGTGATTTCCACATCCCAAATTATTATTCACACCTTTTTTTTTGGTTTTTAGTAAAAAATTATGTGTAAAAATTTTCATTAAAAAGGAATATGAGTATGAATTTGGAGGGTGTGAAAATCAATTGTCTTTCAATATCGATCCTTAGTTTTTGCCCGAACATAACTGCGGGTACATACTCTAAATGGTGATTATGTGTGACATATTTTAGAATTTCAGACTAATAATTAGAGCTGTTCAATATTTTATAACATTATTTTGAGGGTCCTTACGGATCGGATAGTTATCATATCTTCATTAATTTACTCTATTTTTGTCCTTGCAAATTCATGAACAAAAATCAATCAAGCTTATACTGATATTCGATTAAGCTAGTTTTTCTCACAAAGACTCTTAAGAACATATTTAAATATATTTAAATAAATTGAAAAGCTCCGATCATATATGTGGAACTGCAAGATGAGTCCCATAGATTAGGTGTACATTGAATGACATACCCATAGTTTTCTTTCTTTTCCTTTTTTTTTTTGCTTTTGCCCTTGGGTTTATTCTTTCCTGTATAAATTCATCACTACATTAATTTGGCTAAGGGCCAAAAGTGGGTGCATTCTCTGGGGCCTATATTTTGTGGTTATGGAGTGGGTGCTATAGAAGTTGGAGTGGTCAAACCTCTCTCTCTCTCCACCTTTAAAAGAGAAATCTTTCTTGGATCGTGATTCCAATCCTTTTCAATTACTCTCTCTCTGCGATCAAAACGAATTTAATACGAAAGAGAAAAGGATTGATTACGCAATGGAAAAGGCAACTATATTCAGCAATTGTGGAACTTTGTCTCTTTGTACCAAAAACTTTTTCTATTGTCTATAGTTGGCATTGAAAAAGGATATACGTACACCACATGTGTACACATTATTTGCACACCACTCCATCCAGGCTATCCAAATGCTTTTTTGGACGTTCTGAATTGAAAATGCACTATGACCGATAAAGAGTTCTTTGACTGGTCATAGTGCATTTTAAATTCAGAACGTCCAAATAGCGTTTGAACGGTCCGGATGAAGTGGTGTGCACACATGTGCTGTGCGCGTAGCATCTTTAGTGCATTTTAAATTCAGAACGTCCCAATAGCATTTGGCGGGTCCGGATGAATTGGTGTGCAAATGGTGTGTACACATGTGGTGTTCGCATTAGCCCAAGGCTCCATGTCTTTTATTTTTTTTATTTTTTTATTTTTTAACTCTTGGCCTCATCCCCAGAATTTTTGGCTTCTTTGAGCCACTTTTTCCATGAATGAAGAGAAAAAGGAAATGGTTAAGGTGGGATTTGGCCTAACTTTATTATTAAGTTACTTTATGGAAATTTTAGTCTTTCTGTAACATTTGCTTAGTTTTTCCTCCAATTGTGTGAATTATTGATCTGTCTCGAGTCTCTTGACTAAAGTAAACATAATGATCAAAATTACTTTGAAATGTCTATTGAAGAAAAAAAAATCCGAAAAATTGCACATTTTGAATTAATTTTGGCTTTTGCATTTTTTAATAATTTTCACATTTTAGATTTCTCTAGTCAGGAAAAATCAATTATTCAAAAAAATCTAACCCAAAGTTAATAAAAGTCATAAAAAAAGTATTGTAAAACTAATCAAAATGAAAAACTTAGGCTAAACCTAGGGTGTAATGGCTCGAATTTTCGGCCCATTTTCCACCAAATAAGTTAGCATTATTTTATTTCTTAATTTTGATTATTTATTTCTAATTACACTTAAGATCCTCTAATTATCCTAGCCCTTCGATTATAACTCTAACTACTAAAACCCCTAACACATCGCCCCCTCTCTCTCCTCCATCACCACTTCATTATTCTAGACTTTATCATCACCTTACTACATCACTCCTTATCTTTCATCTCTCATCCAATCCATCACATTTCCACCCTTATCTCCAACATCATCATTACAACACCATCACCTCACCTCCTCTACCTTATCTCTTCTTTCACCTCACATCAACTCCCATAACCTTATCACTACTACCATCACCATTACAACCCTAATCTCTTCCACCTTCCATCAACCATCACATCACTTTATCCACCCTTATCTCTTACACCCCTACTTCATCTCTTCCACCCTACACTGTCCTAACACCATCAAAATTCTCTTACACACCCCACTCCTTTATCCTATCCCCATTAACTCCACCTTATCCTCTCCTCCCTCCAACCATCTTCCATTCCTTAAAATGGACGGAGGGAGTATTTAATTTATCTTGGAAAATGATTTTCAAACTACCTTTTTTTTTGTAATCACACACCGTTTCTTGTATTGTAGTGCACTTTAGATGTATTTTTTCACTAAAAGACAAGAAAGAAAGAATGTGCAATTAAAAAAAAAAAAATAGAGTGTGGAACTCATTTCCCTTCTATCTTTCATACACTTTTATTATTTCGTCAATTTGTCACAATCAAATAAATCAGATTGGTCAAATAGATGAAAACATCACCTTGACAATAAGGGTGGTACAAGTTAACGGGACTTTGTCTCTCTAGGAAAGTTTCTGCCCCTTCTATCTCGATTCAGATTTTAAGGTTCAATTGTGGGGGGGGGGGGTTGCCACCTCCCCCACCTCTCTCTCATATCTTAAACCCTTTCAGATCTGGCTTCCACCTGCAACATCCATATCCACCTCACTCCCTTTTCACAGATCCGACCCCTCTCCTTCTTCTCGGTCAAGCTGAAGTTCATTTATGGGATGGAAAGGTTGTTTGGAGGCTCGGGCTTGTTACTCCAGCGAGTAAAAGTTCTAGTTCTGGTGCGGCTTCCCGAGACCTCTTTAACGACGGAGGTTTTTTATTTTATTTTGTTCTGGTTTTTCAATTCTTCCCCCGTGTGGGATCTGTTTCGACCGTGCAGGCTTCGGTTTGTGGAGCTCTCAGTTCCCTGTGTGGAACATTTTCTACCCTCTGTTTGGGTATTCCTCTAGAAAACTAAGTGTATTTCTTTTCAATTCATACGGACACCATGATGTTAAGCTCTATCTTACCCAACCAAGGGTAAGGGTCCACATACACTGGCCTAGGCCGGGTTCGAGCCGGGCTCATACTAGATAATAACAAGATTTGTGTTCGAGCCGGGCTCATACTAGATAATTGGGTTTCATTTAATATGCCCAAGTCTAACCCAACTAAAATTTTAATTCTCAAGCATGTCCAACAAACTCATTTATTTTTCTAAAGCGTATCACGAACATAAATTAATTAATCATAACGATCACAAATTAGAATTCACAATCGTAATAATTATAGTTAAAGTTCTAAGTTCTCACAAACTATTAAAAATATACCTTTAAAAATATGAAGTTATAAAAATCAAATTGTCTCCACAAAAAGCAATTAAAGTTCTTAAAAAGTTGGAACTCTTCAATAATTATCGATAACAACATATAAGAATACTATTTTAATCGGGTCAGGCTAGGCCGAGATGAGCCTCAAGAGATTTTTCTGAACCCAACTCATTTAGTAAACGGGCTTAAAATCTCAACCCACTTCATCCCTGTGGGCCTAAATGTTTATCCTGAATCCTAAAAAAAGGCTAAGCTGGATGGGCTTCTGGGCCATTATGCACCCCACCCCTAACCAAGGGCTCTAGATTGTGGTTTGTAGCCATTGGGGCTATTATGAGTAATGAATTTATTAAAAAAAAAAGATGGGGCAGTGGCTCATGGACAGACGGGCACAAACTCATATGATCTGTGTGAAATGATATCCAAGTACGCCTGCTACACTAACATATTGGATCATCGATGGAGAGAGTAGGGGTACTATGACTTCGAATGACAGGTAGAAAATATGGGTGACATAATAGTATTAAGGATAAATTTGGTTTGGTTGGTTTGTTCGGTTCTTGCCATATTTATCACTGAACTGAATCAATCAATTTGCCAATACTAAAACCAAGAACGACGAGTGCTCTGATCGGTTCGATCAGTCCTTGTAACGCCCCAAATTTTGGTGGCATTATTTAATATAAAAAGATTTATTATATTAAGCAGCGGAATTAAACATTAATCATATGTTGATTACAATGCAAAGTACTTGTTTGAATTCAAATTACATTTATTCAACATGAAATAAGAAGGGGTTTTCTAATTATTCATTTTCAGATCCCAGTTCTCCTCCGGTATTTGTACGTCATTCTGGCATTCCTGCTGGTAGTAAAGCTCCCCACCTTTTTTCTCAGTACCTAGCGTGATATGCCAAAGCTGAAATAACACCATGAGCAAATAATCACTCAATAGCTAACTCTCACCCAAAAAACCCTTACATTACACATAACATAGACATATATAAAAAGCAGTACAAAATGAGGAGCAAGTAAGTGATTTTATTATCTAGCCATTTAACTTAAGTTTTCATCTATGTTCTCAACCTAGAGAACATGTTCCCATTGTAACCACCAAGATAATGACCATTCATGATTTTATCTCCCACCTTGCCAGCCTTAACAAGGAGCATTAACAAACGACCTAAGTTATCTACTTAGGAAGGTTCATCAACTCGTGCAAG
This sequence comes from Gaultheria prostrata, assembly GCA_036023075.1. Taxonomy (NCBI): domain Eukaryota; kingdom Viridiplantae; phylum Streptophyta; class Magnoliopsida; order Ericales; family Ericaceae; genus Gaultheria; species Gaultheria prostrata. Next base: position 22,664 of record JAXBDA010004443.1, on the reverse strand, counting down.
GACGAATTCTCCAGGGACTAATAGAACTCTGGGCCCACGAGGGACTAACCGAACCCTTGGGAGTATATAGACCGTAACCCAGTACTATGATACAACTACCTTATAACTTCTATATTCATAAGGAGAAATCACGCAATGTCATAAGTTACGGTTTCGCTCCATAACAATCTTTGGTTGACCACCATTCAAGATAGCCTCCATTCATCTTGGTTTTATCACCCATATCTAAACACCATCTCCGGATAACCTCCCAATTCAATCTTAATCTCGGGATAACCTCCCATATCAGCCCTTAAACTCCAATTTCATTTACTTAGAGCATCTTCAGTTGTCACGCTCTCGTTTTTCAACATAAATAAACATTTTCTCTCCATGGAATATCTCAATAAAGCTCATATGCTAGTCCAAGGTTATACACGGCCCTTCCTAAGTACAATAGACGACAAATTTAAAATCGATATCCGTATCCCATATAAAACATGTCTTAAAGGATTACATTCATTCAAAAAATGCAAGGTTTTACAATGCTTCAAAAGATTCTTCATGATATGTTCTCACTATATCATGCACATCAAGCACTCGATCTCGTGCTCCAAGCAGTACCTGAAACAGCAAAGGGGTGAGCATTCACTTCGCCCAGTAGGGATTCCTTTTTTATACACATTCATGTATACATAAACGAGATGTAACGAACAAGAGAGATAATATAAAGTTGGCATTCACAAGTAAATTTCCAAGCGTATCATTTTGTCATAGCAACAAATTAATAACACTTTACGTGTCACCACACACACCCTTACGACACAACTTTAGATAAGTAAACATCAAACTTTCTTCTAACCACAAGATAAATTATAATTTTACTACTCATTGAAACTTCGTACATTTTCCTTGAATTCTAATCAATGGAGTCCAACCATTTTCACAAAACAAGTTCACTTTTCTCATTCGTTCATCATTACCATTCTTGAAAACATTTAGAGCCCCTTTTCTGATTCTAAGTCTTGTGGAACCCATGCTCAAGATTCACATGTCCATTGTCTTTCGTTTACAAACAAGGCTCATGTGCCCTCTTCAGTGTACAACAAATGTATTCATTAACTCACGGATATTATTATCACATATCCAACCAAGTGGTTCTAGCAAACATCCACCACATGTTCAATCAATTCACAAGCATTCAAGCATTTCAAGCCCTTATGTGTTCTACACACATCCACGTATTCCACAACTATTCAACAAATGCCCTCGCACCTAAAAGTATCCATGCATCCTACAAGTACCCAACCGACATTTATCGCAAGTGTTCTACTAGTATTCTACTAACAATCTTTGTCCCTCTAATAGCCAAGTGTTAGCATCCCAAGTACTCAACGAATATTCTCACATATCCAGTGTGTGTCATGTGTCTCTCGAATGCCCGAGCATCCCACAAATATACCCCGAGTGTCCCCGCCATTTTAGATTCATTCCATTCATCAAAACATTTGGGGTTCGTGAACCCTATCATTTCCTTCATGTCTCATGGGTTTTGTAGAGTTCTATTCAATGGCTCACCAAATGTCAGTTCGCGCATCTAGAGTGATGCTTGTATCTTTGCCCATCTATATCACTCCATCTAATCACATATTCACATGTACATTCGTTTCGTTTCCTATCAAGTCAAGAATTCCTTTAGCACTATATTCTCTAGGTGTTTTAACACTAATCAATTTCAACAACCAAGTATTCATTCTCATTAAAGTTCATCTAAATTCACTTACGCGTCATTTCGTAACACACGCCCTCGGTTACCACTCAAACGATGTCATGTGTCCGTTACCCGACATAAGAGCTTATTTGTGGTTCGTGTTACATACCGTATTCCTATTAAACCAACTACAATTAATAGAGAGTATCTCACTCTCTCACACACATCACGTGCCCATGCAAATGATGGAAAGAAGGATCGGAGGGATGTATTGGACGTCAAATGATCACGGAAAGAACAAGAAATAAAAATTCTGCATTTCAGTATTTCCCAACCGGTTGGGGGGGTTTTCCCAACCGGTTGGGCCAAGGCAGATTCGAGGAAAAATTTTTGAAACTCCCAACCGGTTGGAGTATTTTGCTCTACCGGTTGGGAAAGTCCAGATTTGATAAATTTTCGCCAATGCGTGGAATTTCAACCCAAAACTCACTTATGAAGCCCAAACTTAGATTTTTGTGATACAACTCAAGTAATAAGCATGAAAGAAGGTAGTGACATCATTTTAATCATGGATCCAACAATCAATTTCATAGATCAATAGATTTGAAATCATTACTCAAGATCAAATGGGTTCCTTAACTAGATTAATAAGAAGACATGCTTTACCTAGGAGATTTCACTATTACATACATAAACACTTAGCAATCAAATAAGAAACCCCTACCTCAAGGTGCTTAAGCCCCAATCCAAATTTCTTGATCGAAACCCTAACCTCCAATCTTCTCTCCAACCAAAACTCAAGCCTTCAAGCAAGAACAAGCGAAATCCAAGCTCCAATACCGTAATGTGAACAAGGGTGAATGAATCTATGGAGGGATTTAGTGTGGACAGTGTATTTGGGTGTGTGAGTGGATAACATTTTGGAGAAAGAGGGAGATGAAAGAGCCGACTAGTTTGGGGGGGGTGGGGGTGGAAATGCTTTTCTCTTTCTCTCTTCTTCTTCCTATTGATAATGCAAAAACCCTAATTACACCTTACACCCCTCTAGTCACTTGTTTATTGCTCTTTTGCCCAATGTCACATAATATGACACATTAACCCACTTTCCAACTCCAAAATGTAACTTCATTCAATTCCAAAACGTGAAATTTTTGGGTCTTTACATCAGTGGTGGTGTGGACACCTCTTCGCAAAGGAATTTGATTCGGATTCACCACCTAGGTTTTAGCGGATTATCCCCAAGGTACCGAACTCGAATGACTCGTGCCTCATTTTAGATAAGGTTTTAAATATAAGTCTATCATCACCATAATACCTTAGGTTCGGGAGCTTGGTTACGAGAGGGAAAGGGTTTTATGGCGCCCTTCTTGTCCAGTTCAAAGACCGATCTTTACTAGGTGTTTGTGGAATTTATAAGATGCTTATTTTTCAACTTTATTCAAATAAAGGGGACTAAGGGAAAGGGGAAACAACTAAATGAGTATTTAAAATGATAAACACGTAAAGGTAGAGGCTTGTGTTAAAGTGTACAATGTGTATATTTATGACATGCAAGCATGGTATAACAAGATGATCAACAATAAACAAGAGCAATAAATAATGCTAACCAGATATCAAAAGCAACCGTATGGACAAATCTAAGAATATGGATTGCTTGCTCCTAAACAAAAATCAGTTTAAGCCTCTGTTATCGGTTTAAGCACTCAAAGGTGGCTTTGAACGCCCAAACCAGCTTCTCATTTGCAACTCTGTTTCAATCATGGTTTTCAGAGAAATGACTCAAAAGTCCATTGTTTGTTCAAAACCCATGTTTTATCACTTATTTAGCAACCAATCACATGCTTAAACACAGTTTTGATCTTGCTCTAAAGGAAATCAGAGCATAAATAAACTGATCCTTGATCAAACAGCCACAGGAACCATTGAAAAATGATTTGAATAGAGAATAATGAATAAGAATTGAAACATGCAAGAATTCCTCTAGACCAGTTTGAGAGACTTTTTTATCATTCCAACATGTTAAAGCCAAATGTAGGCCAAAGTTGGTATAAGGAACCTACTTGGACCTACTGTCTTCCCTCAGGGGGGACTCAACAACACTTTTTTTAAGGTGTTTTCTACTTTTTTTAGCTTGAAAAAGAGCTTGAAACTATGATTTTTGGGTTGATAAAGGTTGATTTTTGGAGTATAAGTGACGAGTAAATGGATTTAAGCATGGTTTAGTGACAGGAGACTCTATGAAGCTTGGTTTTCTAAAGACCCATGTGGTTTAGGCTCTAGAAATGGGATTTTTCAAGTATTTGGATGCTTGAAAGGGATGATTTATTAGCATAGAATCCCATCATTACAGCTAAAAGATGCTCTGTAAAAAGCTGCTCTTGCGAAGGATGTTTGAGCGCTCGTAGTGGGTTTGAGCGCTTAAATGGGCTATGAGAGGGTTTTGGATTTTGGGTATTTTGGTGGATTTCAAGCATTTTCCAAACTTCCAAGGCATAAGTGTTGGTCCAATTTCCTCATCGGGATTGCTAAGGATTTTCATGGGTTTAAATTAGGGTGTCTATAGGTGGGTGCCACTTTTGAGGTGCCAAACCCAAAAGTGTTTTTGGGTGCCACTTTTGGCACCCGAACAGTATTTTTTGGCCAAACTTCTCCAGTGGTGTGGGACCCTTCCTCAAGTTCCAATTCTCAACTAACTTTTCAATTTCCTAGTAATATTTTATATGCTTTAACGATTGTTTAACGACCTTCTAATCTTGACTTTAATTAACTAACTAACTTTCTACCACAACTAATTTTCTATGCATCTCAACAAATAGTTAGGTGACATTTTTTTTATCTACCTTTCCCTACATAACTTTATTGGTTCATCTAATTTTTTAAAACTCTATATATACTACCATACAGTTTTTTGAATAAACAACACACAAAACAATGAGTAATTTTAAAATAGTTGTTCTTAGAGGAGATTTTGGCTCTTCTTCTGATGAAAATGACGATCGTAGAAGAAAGATATTCATTACGATGGCATTGGAGTACCACAGAATGAAAGTAGAACAGTCAAGCCATCAAAGCAAACATGGTGGCTCTTCCCATTGGTTTTGCCAAACCCAAATTCTGGACCACCATTCTCATTTCTGCCTTTCTTCCTCTTGGTTGTATCGAACAAAGATAATCTCCCCTCCTCTATCTCTACAACCGGTCATCTCTCTCTCTCTCTCTCTCTCTCTCTCTCTCTCTCTCTCTCTCTCTCTCTTTCTCTCTCTCTCTCCCTGATCTATGTTTTCCCACTTGCGTTCTCCGGTGACTTTCGGGAGCGACGGCCGATGCTTGGAATTTCAGCGATCGGAGGTCTTATGGACAAAGCACGATCTGGGTACGGTTCATGTTTACAATTTATTTTTAATTTCTTGGAACGTAAAAAAAAATTTCAATTTTTAAGGGTTTTTTGTGTTAATCTTAAACCAAATCTGCCCCTTTTTTATTAACCCAAAAAAAAAAAAAGATCTCCTCCTTTTTTTGTTATTCTTATTTGTTTTGTTGGGTTTAGTAGTTAAAATGGGGAGGGAATGATGACGTAGCACAAATGGCATTAGCAATTTCCCCAGCCAAACTTGGCCGGCTAAATGGCCAAGCCGTTTTTGGCAACTCAAAATGGCCCCCCACTGGGAGAGGTGGAAACTGGCGAGGGAGCAAAAAATGGGTATGGCTCCCCATTGAAGATGCTCTTAAAAACGTCTATGTGATCGTAATCCAATCCAGGAACCTAATTGTCCATTCTAACATTCACAATATCACAACTGAATAATAGAGCAAAGTGACAACGATAGTGTAGTTGTGAAATAGTGTAGTAATTTACATGATTCACAAAGTATAGAGGGTACAACATGTAAATAAAAAGGTTAAGGGTAAAAGTGTAATTTTAAAATTAATAGGGTGACAAGACCCTCTCAGGATGTGATAAGGCTGATCTATGGCAGAAGATAAGGAGAGGTCGATGATGGAGTTCGGATTTTGTGGAGATGGGATCGTAAAGTGATGATATGGTTTGTTTTGGAAGGTGGTGGTAGGAGGAGAGGTGAGGTCATGATGGGGGATGATCATTGGATAATATAGGGAGGTGTGGTAGGTAAAAATAGGGTAGAATCGGCTGATTTTCAGTGGATAAGGTGAGGAGGGTGATGATGGGAGAAGATAATGGTTGAAGTGATTGGAGTTGATGCTTGCAGGAGATAAGTTTATAGGCTACTCTAGGGTTGTGTAAAGGTGGATTTGATGCAAAGAGAAAGAGATTTTCTGGTGGAGAGATGAGAGGTGATTTGCAGGTGATGGGATGGGGTTTGAAGAGATAAGGTGGGGAGTGGTAGTGTGATTATAATGTTGGAGAGAGAAAAAGACAGCAGAGGAGAGGGAGAGGGTGTTGTGGTGGATGGGAGAGAGGTTGATTTTGTTAAGTAATGAGTGATTAGGTGCTTAAGTCTAATTCTAGCATAGTTTGGGGGTCTAAGTGAAATTCTAGGTAATTAAGGTTAATTAAACATAATCAGGAAAAATAATTCTTCCTCCGTTCCAAAATAATGGTCATTTTTTACTATTTGGAATCTCTTAAAAAATTGTCTATATTTTTTAATTTATAATATTTTTTATATCCAATATAGATCTTATTTGATAGATTTCAATTAGTTTTTTATTATACAAAATTTTTAAAATCCTAGTAAACTTTATAGATTGTGAAATATAGACAATTGTTTGAGTGATACAACTGTCTAAAAGGAACCAATATTTTGGAACTGAGGGAGTAGTAATTCAGGTTGTGTTTGGTTTGAGTTTTGGGTTTTGGTTTTTGTAATGATTAAAGGGAGAAATAGAGATAATAATTACAAAATAGGGATTAATGATTAGAGAGAGATAGAGAGAAAAATAAAAATAATACTTAAAAATAGGGATAATAATTGGATAATAATTGAGAAAATCGGTTATTGAGAACCAAAAGGAACAAGGCCAAAGTCCTTGCAGTTTGGGACTTTCCAAGCATAACTTTCTGCATCAAATGCAGAGTACTGGAAAGTGAACATGGCCATCTCTGCATTTTTTTAGTCGAACAGAGGATTTGGAAGAATTGAATGAGGATTTAAAACGTGTATTTTGTTCCGTTCGGTACACTTCTATTCGTTTTATTCGAAAATTTTTAACACAAAAAAAAAAAAAAAAAAAACGACCGAACTTATTAAAAAATTGCTGGTTTGGCCTTCGGTTGAAACTCCATTACTGATAGTCATTTTTTTGCCAAATAATTTAAGATTCAAAACTTTATTAAAAAGAAAATACTAGTCTCAGCCTTTAAGATAGAGGATAATATGTAAAAAGTACATTAATATTAGGAATTGTTATTGGCACTCTAATTTTCTCTATTGACACTCTTTTTTTTTGTCTTTATTAGGTAAAATTACCCCTGCACTGTATGAATAGAGATAAAAAAAAAGGAGTGCAAATAGATAAAATGGAGTACAAATAACAATTCCCTTAATATTTGATAAAAATATATTAAAATCCGTCAAAAGTATATTAATACCCAAATTTAGTTATAATGCATACTCCATGTGTTCCTAAATAAGTGCCCCACTCTCTCTCTCTCTTGCCATTTTTCAATTAAAAAAATTACTCCCTCCGTCCCCTAAAATTGGACACTTTTGGGAGTTTCAACTTTTAAGAGAAAAAAATTATAATATTATGAAAACTCAAACTTCCAATATTACCCTTGAAAAGTGTGAAAAGACTTTTGTCTCATGTGCAAAAGTAAGGGTAAAATGGAGAGTTTACCAAGATTTGCTTTTGACTTTTAAAATTGGACAAATTTTATGGGACAAGTAAAAACATGAAAGTGTCCAACTTTGCAGGACGGAGGGAGTAAGTGCTTTCGTGTATGATTTTTTGAATTTTTTTGCAGTATGAAAATTCAAAAAATAATACACTGAAGCACTTAAATTTTTGATTTGAAAAATAACACGATTTTTCGTAATGGACACTATTTAGAAACGGATGAAGTAGTATTATTCTTCGCCCATTAGGAGATTAGCAAAGTCCTTTATACAGTATAGAATTAGAGATTACTACTACCGATGAAAACTCCATTAATTCAGAGCATAGAAGTGAGGATTTCTGCGCAATTCAAATCAAAGATCAAAAATGAAAGGAAAGAACACCCGATATGAACAAACCAAATACCCAATCAATCAATCAATCAAATCCAGCAAATAGAAACAAATGAATCTTCTCTTGTTATAAAAATTTGTCAAACAAAATTGCTTTTGATTTACAGAGTCTTCTCTCTCTCTCTCTCCCTCTCTCCTCCCTATTTCTCCACCAAAAACCAATTCTAGAAGAAAAAAAAGGAACAATCAAAAAGGCATGATATGGGTAGTCTTCGTATCATAACTCGACAAACACGACTTCGAATTCACCCTAAACACCTTCAACAAATCTCCGGCCATCTGTTTCACCGCCGGCGAACAATTCCCCTGCATTATCAGCAGAATCTTGGTCACCCCATTACTCCTCCCCACCGTCTCCGCCGCCACCTCTTCCCTGAACAAATAACACAAGCTCCACAGCACCGCCACCGCGTTCTCCGTCGCTAACGCCGACACTTTCAGCATCTTCCTCACTATCGCCGTCACACAGACCTCGTCGTTACATATCTCGCTCCTCCCTTCTTTACAAGACGACACCGTTTCGAGCAGTTTCAAGGCTCTCTCGATCACCCCTACGCTCGTATGCGTCAGTAACAGTTTCCCCAATGCTTTTACGCATCCCAGCCGTACTAATCGAACTCGAATCCGTTTCAATTTCGATACACAAATCAAAGTCGATAACGCGGCTTCAATCGCAACCGAATCTGACGATTCTGAGCTCATTAATCGGAACAATTCGAATACTACGTCATCGCTCTGATCAACCAAAAACAACTTGGATTGATCAACATCAGTTACAACCAACTCCAAGACCTTAGCTACTGCGATTCTCGAAGCTAGATTACTCCCCTGTTTCAAAACATGAACCATCCAAGCTAATACGCGATCTCGTTTTTCTACGAGAGACTTCGCTATGCAGTCTCGATCTCTGTACTCGCGTAAGACCAATTCAAGCAGAACAAAAAGTTCTTCGACATAATTAGCAGAGTTTCCGATAATCGTTTTGTTGCTGTTAGCTAAGATTTCGACGAGGAGTGGTACCAATCTGTCAATTGTGGTTAGAAACTTCCGATTTTGATCGGAATCTTTCGCGAATGAGACGAGTTTGGTAATGGAATCGCAGTAATTAGGGTTAGGGTTTTGGCTTTCGATTTGAGTAACAAGATTACGAGCTTGGTCTTGGGTGAGGAGAGGGAGTATGTTGGTGCGGGCCGGGTCGGAAGCCGGGCGGGTGAGGGCGGAATCGGACCAGATCCGGATGAGACGTTGGAGGTTGTGGTTAGGAATGAAGTCCTTCGTTTGGAGGACTTGCATCGTGGCCGGACAAGTATTGTTGCCGCCGTCCAGCCACCGTTGGATGCTCGACCGGTCGTAGGTGACACCGGTGCAGAGGCTCACAGGGGATTTCATCACGTCCAGTGAGATCGGGCATCGGAAGAAGGTCGGTACAGTGATGTATAGATCGTCCCTTCCCATTTTTTCTAGAGAGAGAGTAATAACAAACCGAGAAATCCAGGGGAGAGAGAGAGAGAGAGAGACGGAGATAGATATAGAGAGAGAGAGTGAGGATTTTAGAGAGAGAAAATGGGGATGTGAAGGTGGGGGGAGAGATAGGACATGGCTTTTATGAGGAAGGGGAAAGAGTCAAAGATGCGTGACGTTAGCAGGGGATACTTTTTTCTATTTTTTTGGGCGAATTTTTTAAAGTGCATTTATTCAGTTTTTGGTCTTCGGTCAATCAGTGGTTCTTTCTTTATCCCCGAATTAATTTTTAGTGGGACCAGTAGATTTAGGTGTTTTTGTTTTTTTATTTTTGCGGTGAGGACCCGGTGTGCTGGTATGCGGTCCTGGTGTGTACATCCGAGTCGTTGATCTCGATATTGTACGGCTCGGATCTGGAAAGTACTGAAATGTAATCAGGATTGTTGAAAACACATCTGACGGTTTAGATGCCACACGTTAGGATCCCTGTTTCCATCAGCACCAGCTTGCGAGTACCTTGAGTAATCTTGCCAGTGCGGTCAAATGTAGGTCATCTGCGTTGTGACTTGAGAATTAATGAGAGAAGTTCTTGCGGCCTATACCGAGGGGATCGTCAATTTCGAACTCAGAATGTCTCAGTTACCTTCGGATTTTTGCACCTTGTTTGGAAGGGTTTTTGGGTTTTTGAGAACCGATTCTCAAATCCCTTGAAAACCCTTGTTGAAAATCCAAATGGGTTTTTGAGAATTGGTTCTCAAAACCCTTCAAAAAAAACAATGGCAGAAAACCAATTGGGAAAACCGAATAAGGAAAGGTTTTCGAAGTTTTCGAAACCCGGTTCCGAAAACTCAAACGAACAAGCCCTTGGGGTTTTTGTTTGTGTCTATAATTCGGCTTCCTTTTGTGTTTTTTTTTTTGGACCGTTGGATTTTGTTGTAAAAAGGATCTCGAGGGAATTGGAGGGGTAGATTTGTGTGGTGGAAGTACACGTGAGGTGGGAGGAAAGTGAGGGGTTCGGAAATGGAGTAAATGCGTGTGATGCGGATGGGAACGTGGGGAGTGGGGCCAGGAGAGCAATGAGTTGGGATAGTGTGTGCATTTTGGGTGGGGGTGGTGGGATCCGCTGAGGTTCGGTTGGTCGATTTTTGCATCATACACAATTTATGTCCGATAGTCAAGGGGAGATTATTTAATTTAATGATCCTCAAGCATTTTTGTAGGTCCTTTTGGGTTCAATATTTTGGAGGAGGAAAATTGTTTCTTCTGTAGAATATTCCGAGAAAAATAACTTACAGTATTTTTAAAGTTATGTTCAAAATTCATGCCAAACTTGGAAATTACTCATTTTCTGCAAAATGAGATTTCTATATTTTCACCCAAATGCTATGGTACCGAGAGAGTCTCGCACAGATGATTCGAGTTGTTCATTTGTTCTCGCCTAACCAAAATCAAAAGGTTTGATCCATAAGATGAAATCTGTGATTTTGAACAACAGGATGGGGCTTGAATAAGAATTACCAAGCCAACAATTTTTATTTTTTCACATGTGAAGCTTTAATTTTTTTCACTTTTGTGGCACCCTTCTTTTCTGATCAGAGTTTTCACGCCTCTCGTTGTCGATCTCGTGATTCTAGCTATATTTTGTTGCACGACGCAATCTTCTCAATTTTGTGTCAAACGTCGGTGTTCTATTCTTTGAAAACCTTGTCATGAGTCATGTTTTGTAGCTGCCGTCATTAACATGCTTGATTTATTTATCTTTATCTGTCGAAGATCTTAGTCACTGAGACGTATCCAAAAAAATAAAAATTAGTCCTATTCACATTCCTTCGCTGATCTCTCCTTTAATCCGAGAGAATCCTACTCCATATTAACCTAACGAAAACAGGAATCGGGATGTAGTTTGAACACTCACCAAGTGACGCGCTCATTATTTGCTTTACCAACTGAGTTAGGAGACAACGTTTGTTTCTCTTCACATTAGTTTGCTGAGCAAATGATTCGGCTGATCAACTAGCTGGCTCCATTTGGGCAAATAGTTGTCATGTTGAAAACAACCTCCCACACGAATGTAAGGTGCATCTTCGATCTTGTTTCTTCATTATGGAAAATGATGGTTTCGTAAACGATATCCCTCTCAAGTTTGGTAAAACTTTTATACTAAGTTATATAGAAAATGCTCTAAAGTCCCCTTATCCTATTACCATCATTTTCATTTTTCGCACTGTGGGGAAAGCTGATTTGAATAACACAACGGGCAAACATGGTTTAACTTGATATGTAATGAGAACGTCTCACTATTTACTAGTAGATGCCCAATTAAAGTCGGGGCAGAGGCCTATATGAACTTTTTTGTGCATTATTAAATTTGACATCCTAAGGTCAGGTTTGACTCTAATAAGTCACTTTGACTAATTTTTTCGCCTTAATTTGAATTTTCGGTAATTAATTAGTTTTTGCATCAACTTTTTTGGGCATTATTAATTTGTCTCGACAAGAGAAATAGAAAAAATTAAAAAGATTATCAACACGTAATTTTTGCAAATAAGTCAAAAAGGCAGATTTGTTTGCTTCTTTTTGTTTTTATTCAAAAAATTTAGAGTTCCGATCATATTTCAATTTCTCTCATCGAAACTAACCAATAATACACAAAAATTTGATGCAAAATTAACTAAAGTAAAAAAATCAAATAAAGACAAAATAAAAGTCAAATGACTTATTAGGCTAAACCTTACCTAAATTAGAGATGCTATAAGGTTTGAAAATGACACATGTATGATGACATAACTTAATTTGTTTTAGGTTTTTTTTTGTTGTTGTGGTGGACGCGTAAGAACTTCATTAATCGCAAGAAAAATGCAACTGTGATATCGCTGTAAGATGAAGTGCGTCAGTGATGAGCGAAGACCAACAAATAAAGGCCCAAGGAGCATAGCACTAATCTACAAAACATATAACGATGCTATCACCGGCAGATAAGAGGACGCCGCCGACGAGCGGCGACCAACAAAGATGCCTGAGAAATAGAGCACACTGTGACCATGTGTGTGCGACAAAAAAACAACAAAATTAAAACTTAACTACGTGCATAAAAAAGAGAATAACCGCAAACCATGATACTGCCATTGACAAAGTAACCATAGTCAAGCAAGACAAGAATGAAACGGCTACAACACCCAAGATAGAAGAGCCCGATTAATTGGATCGAGTGGGGAAGGGGAGATCGAAGAGGGGACCCGATCCAACAGAAAGAAGAGAGGAACAAAATAGAAACCCCATCAAACGGGGAGGGGAAGAAACGAAGGGGAGAGTCGATCAGGAGAGAGAGAGAGGGGACAGTCACTCGGACGGGGAAGGGGCAAGTCGATGACGGATCCGGGGGGCGTGCTGTCCCTTAAGGGACAACACCATCCCCCAATCCGTCGATGACATAACTTGATTAGATTTAACAACGTTTTCTTAACAGACTAAATTGGGGAAACCCGTTCCATCTGATTAACTTATTTTATTCTTGTAACTTGAGAAATACAATTTGCTAACGCAAAAACTTGCACGATTCGTTGGACCGGACAGTTTTCTTCGAAATGGGGGTCAAGTACCTACACTATTTTGATTATCCGATTAATTTCTCTCTTGCAGTGTAGTTGGTGAAATTGCGTTTTAGAGGGAAAAGGGGTAACAAATTGGTATTTAATGGCACAATTTTCGGAAATTATCTGTCGCATGGTAAGGAGAAAAGTAATTGCACATACGCAACACCAACAATTTCATGGATAGAAATTCCCCAAGTAAAAAAGAAGCTAAGCCTTGATATATTTAGGGGATGGCAACAAGGCGAATCAGGGACGGATTTGACCTTTCCCGTCTCCAATGCCTGAACCCCATATCTGTCTCCATCCCCGCCCCGTTCCCCGAACGGGGAATCATCTCCACCCTCCATCCACACTCCTAGCGGGGATCCCGCCCCGATCCAAAAGTCACCAAAAAAATAAAAAAAATCCAGAAAAAATACCCGTTATACTTTACCAACATACATGATATCCAAACCACAAATAATAAAAAAATATGGCAACGATTTGCAAATTTTCACCAAAAATCCCAACCAACCAAATAAAATTATATAACAGTCAAGGATTCCAACCTTGAAATCTGAAATTAGCAACTAAATTAACTTACAAAAGCCAAACTAGAATCAATATCCAAACTTAAAGTTGCTTGATTATGTTTGAGAATGTGAAGAATGAAGTGTATTACTATGTACGAACTAATATACATGGTGGGTACGTAAACCCTAGTAATTAACAATAATCCCTGGGGTCTAAATGTGAATAACATATTAGACGTGTACTAAAAATCGGGTCTGGGAATGGATCGGGGTATGTAGAACTGCCTCCAACCCAATCCCTGATTTTTTTTCCCTCCAAATCCGATCCGATCTCTAAAAAAATCCCCAAAAGTCCAACTCGAAAGGGGCGGTGACAGAGAGAATCGGATCGGCTAGAATTGCCATCAAACTTTCTTTGTTGCAATTTGTTGCCTCTTTTTCCATTATGTTATGATTGCCAAAAAACTGTCCCATTAAGTAGCAATTTGCTGCCTCTCAACCGTAATTTCCCACTTCGTAGTTCTATATGCATAGATTATCCATAACAATAATATAGCTCGAAACTACAATCGCAGCCACTAAGTATGGTTACATTTTTCTAAATAAAAGTAGATGGTGAATATAATTATCGAACAAATTATTCTTATTTTTCTCGAATAAATATAGTTAATGAATAAAACAACAATGTTATGGGTACACCACATGCACACCATCTCATCCGGACCGTTCAAACGTTTTTTCAAAGTTTCAGATTTAAAGTGCTCTATTACCGGTCAAAAAGCTCTACTACCGGTAATAGAGCACTTTAAATTTGAAACGTCGAAAAAAATGTTTGAACGGTCCGGATGAGGTGGTGTTCATCTGGATTACACTTGGTGGTGTACCCAAATCATTTTCGTGAATAAAAAGGGGGTTAAAAATAAACGAATTATCAACAATGGACTTGTGGTGGGATTGGTTGGTCAACCGAACTCCCGTATCTGATTGGTGAAAATCCATTATGTTGGTGATGTGACCCAAATTTTCAAAGACGCGGACCTAAACAGTGGTATTGACAATACCAAAACACGTACCAAAATTCAACGACCGTAACGGGACGGAAGTCCAATTTGGTGGATCGTGTAGACTTGTAGTTGTACCACACGCCTACTGCGTTTACCCTTTCAAAGTCCAAATCTGCGAATTTTCCAACTTTTCACATTATAACACCTTTTTCCTATGACATACTGGAACACACGAGAATCCGACTATCCACTGTTGAAAGTTTGATAATTTAGTGTCCAAATTAGTTTGGGCGCATCTCGATTAATTTTTAGAGTTTGAAGTTAATAACTGGATAAATCTCTTCCGCATAGTGAATATTAAGTGTGCGAAATCCGTGTTGATCCCATTTCGATGATGTAATCTCTTGAACTAATTTTATTTTATTTTTTTAAAATTCAAGTCAGTGCTTGGTTAGGGGGCAAAACCTCCATTTTCCTAAACTTTTTGTCTAATAACTTTTTTTTTCCGGTACTTTTTACTTTTTCTAATTTTTGTTTTGTTTTTTCGTTCTTTTTCTTTGGATTAATCATTGGTATCGATGAAATGAATCAGAAAAGTATAAAAACGTGGACCGAAGTTGATCAAAATTCATATGAGATCACAAAGACAGCCATTTGTTTTTTTTCGTCTATATTTAACTTTTTTTTTAATTTTCGGTCTTAATTTTTTACTCTTAACCTCCTCTCATAGAAACAGATGATTAATCCAAATATTATAATACAAAAAACTAACAAAAATTCAAAAAAGACAAACAAATCATGAAAATACCAAAAAGATAAATAACAAAAAATTAGAAGAATGGAGACTTATAGAATATACAAAATATTTTTTTGCAACGCTATTTTTTCTTCACAATAGGAGAACTAAAAGAAATTTGGAAACATATTTTCACTAAAAAAAAGCTACTAAAATAAATTATGGGGAAAAAATGTTCAAAATGTTGGATAGTGGGCCGGAATAATTAGGTCTATCACTTTAATCCCATGAGAAAATGACAAGCCGGTCCATTTTGGAGGCCCATGCTCCGCGCGCTCCAACCCACTACCCAAAACACTCATCCAACTCCACGAACATTTTTCTCCCTAAACTACCCATCGCGTCCTCACCTTGCATCCCAGAAAAAGCTCTAAACATAACCATCGACGACAAGAAGAGCCCGCCGATCTCATCCAGCAGCATTCGTCATCCATTCGAGCCCTAGCATCTGATTCCTACTTAAATCGAGTGTGAATCCAGAAAAAACAAGACATAATGCTCAAAAAAAGTAAGTTCGTCATAAAACTCTAGATTATACAGCATATTCATCATCATTCAATTGGGAATTCGAGCCCTAGCAGTTGATTACTAGTTAACAAGTGTGAATCCAAAAAAAAACAACACAAAATGCGCAAAAAAACCAAGTTTGTCATAAAACCCTAGATGATACAAATATTCATCAGATTAAGATTGTCATATATATATACACTATAATGATTGTACACTCTAATTTGAATGTACACTGTAATGAGTGTACACTCTAATATGAGCGTACACTAAAATGACTGTATAGTCCATTGCACTGAAATATGAATGAGTGTATAATTTAACATGAGTGTACACTGTAATATGAGTGTACACCGTAATATGGAATCCGGATTGGGAGTTTGAATTTGAATGTACACTATGATGAGTGTACACTCTAATTTGAATGTACACTGTAATGAGTGTGCACTCTAATATGAGAGTACACTGAAATGACTGTACAGTCCATTGCACTGAAATATGAATGAGTGTACAATTTAACATGAGTGTACACTGTAATATGAGTGTACACTGTAAAATGACTGGACATCGTAATATGGAATCCGGATTGGGAGTTTGAATTTGAATGTACACTGTAATGAGTGCACTCTAATATGAGCGTACACTGATATGACTGTACAGTCCATTGCACTGAAATATGAATGAATGTACAATGAATTGAGTGTACACTTTAACATGAGTGTACACTGTAATATGAGTGTACAATGTAAAATGATTGTACATTGTAAAATGAGTGTAAACAACTAACGTTCACTACATCTATAATTAGTGAAATTCACTATGCTACTCAAATCTCTGTAACGGTATGAAGAGGGAACTTTTGAGTGCAAATTGATGTGTACATTAGCATACAGGGAAAAAAAGAAACACAAACAGCTAACAAATTTCGAGGAAAAATTAAATCTAAACTCTGTAACGACTTTCAATGAAAAGCATTCTTAAAAAACAATCTAAATTAGAATCAATTTTCAAAGTAGATAGCACATTTCTGTTATAGACCAAATTTGTTCAAATCTGACCTAAATTAGAATCAATTGATTCTGAACAAAAAAACGACCTAAAACGATTGGAAGCAATTTGAACCAAGCAACAAATCTCTGTGCGGGGCCGTAATGTGTGTGCGCCTGCGTGTGTGTGTTTGTCAGAGAGAGAGAGAGACGTTCCCAATCTGGACCAAAAATCAAATCAACTTGAAGAAATCGATTCAACGAGATTCTCGAATCTGGACCAAAACACTGGAGTATATTTTGAAGAGGAGGAACAAACAGTGATCGACATTAATGAAATATTCAAGCGCGAAATCATGCGTAACGATAGAAACGTAACTTTGCCTACTGCGTGGAGTTGCTGGTAATTAAAAAACACGTTTAACCTTAATGGTAATTAAGGAAGGAAAAAGGTGACCGACCGGTAATAAATCCTAATCCCATTTGTGCCAACCCAACCTACACAAGCCCAATCACAATCAATGGCCCATATTCCAAAACATTCAAATGATCGTCCCACTCGTGTCGCGACCGACGGGCCGAATCATAGGGTCTCGTCGCGATCAAAAGACAGAAGTTGGACAGAGAAAGAGATGCAAGTATAATCGCCTCGCGTACCGGGGTCGTACCGATCAACTGTAATATAATATTTAGAAATCATACAGATCAGCCACGTGGCACAAGTCGCCTTGCGACGTGTGGCGTCGCCGTGCATCGTACCACCGGCACAAGATTAGCCAGCATACGGCTTGACTACGTGGCATCGCTAGTCACTATCCACGTGTCCCGATGTTTAGTTCGACCAACACGCACATTGCCTAAGGATTATCATGCACGGTATTTGGTCTAAAGGTGGTGGCCGAGAACTGATTATCGGGCAGAGGATGTTGGTGACGTCACCTCAACTCGAGGACGGCATGTGGTATTCTACCCTCCAAGGCAAGACACTCCTATAAATACTACATTGATAAATCCTAACCATTTTTCCGATTGAAGATTTGCCTTTCCTTTCTCATATAAGTACTTACTTAGTCATCGAAGTGCCTACTGATTTTCTTCGACCATTGAGGCACTAACGTGGTTCTCTCGTTTACAAAACCAGGTGGGGGAGGTACTAGCCATATTCGAGTCCAGTTAGAGAGGTTCAAACTAGGAGAGCCCAAATTGAGCACCACCCAACCAATTTTTCGGAAAGAAAGTTTAAAAGCTAGAGTAGAAAGACTACACGAGAAAATCTTAAATTTATCAGATCAAAGCCGGAACTACCAAAGAATTGGGTGGGGCCCCGCGGCCCACCACCACCCCCACCCCATGGGATTTTTTTTAAAGTTTCATATGCGAATTATTTTTTTGTTTACTAGGAAAATCCTATTCTACTACTAATCTAAGGGAAATGGGATGAGGTTTGTGGGGTTTGAACCCTAACCTAGTGCAATCCTTTCTTGGTGCAAGGAGTATAGAGTGCACCACCGGAGTGTCAACCCATTTGCCACATGTGAAGTGGATTAACACTCTTGATAAAATAAAATAAAAGGGAGAATAATACTATTATAATCATCTTAAAATTTCCCTTTTACAAACAAAACAAAAAAAAAACACCATATTTTGTGATTTTGATAATCAAGACTTTTTATAGCATACTTAATTAAATTTTGAATTCTATTTGTAATATACTTAATCAATGATCAAAAGTTCTTTTTCTTTTCTTTTTTTGAGTTCTTTTCTCCTCATAGTTTGGTCCCCCTATTGAATAGAGATTCTGGCTCTGTCACTTGCTTGGATACAATTTTATAAGTAGTACTATTTCGAATCAGAGAAATGGTAATAATTCGAATGAATTTAACTTATATAGAGGTGAATAAAATAAAACTTGGAGCCACATACCATCTGATATCATCTTCAACAGAAATGACACAACTTACGGATCGTTTGCCAACGGGATATGAAAGACAGATATGCTATCTGCTAGATATGATATCAGGAACCCACATATATCCGGGCTTTAGTAGATGAAATATTAGCCGGAATAACCTGGTAGATTGTATAGGGGAAGGGGAGAAGCTAGATTTAAGAATTCCACCCATCCCTTTATCATTATTATATCCGGGTTCATATCCAGCTTTTTACTTACAAAAATGCCACCATCCCCTTTTAATTCCATATCAATTATTTATTCATATCTACCAAAAACAAATCATACTCAAACAAATCATGTACAACTTACTACCCTTACGTGTAGAACTTACCCCTCACATTTTCCTATTGAATTTCGATGATCCGAACCGTCCAATGTGTTTAAAATGTATTTTTAAAGGTCTCAGCGAGAAATCGTAAAAAAAAAACATGACCGGAAAGGGCTTCATCCGAGCTATTTTTCATAAAATATATATCTACGGTTTGTATGAAAAACTGCTCGGATGAAGCCCTTTCCGGTCATTTTTTTCGATGATTCCTTACGAGGACCCTTCAAAATATTTTTTAAACACATTGAGTGACTTAGATCATCAAAATTCAATCCGAAAATGTGAGAATTAGAGGGATCCCTGACTAGAAGTGGATCTCAAATATACATATACATATAGGAAAAAGATCTTATAAGGGCTCCCTTACATAGCTTATGTAAGGGATTTTTCGTTCGAGATTGAATTTCGACGATCCGAGACGATGCGAACCATTAGATGTGTTTAAAACATGTTTTTAAGGTCCAACGCTAGGATTCGTAAAAAAACAATATCTGGAAGGGCTTGATCCGAGCATTTTTCGATAAAAACGTACATATATGTTTTTATCAAAAAATGCTCACGTTTTTATTGAAAAATGCTCTGATCAAGCCCTTCCGGGTTTTTTTTTTTTTTTTTACGAATCCTCGCCGTGAACCTTAAAAACACATTCTAAACGCATCTAACGGTTCGGATTGCCGAAATTCAAGCTCGAACAAAAAATCTCTTACATAAGCTATGTAAGGAAGCCCTTATAAGATCTCCTTCCTATATATATATATATTCGCCCTTTTGCAATATCTCCCTGCATTATTATGTCCACTCAAAATTAATCCGGTCGGCCAACAACCCGTTAATCTATAATTGCAAGTTGCTCTGGTCCTCTAGAAGGCTTCCCTCAATGACAATCAGCCAAGTGTTGCAGCAAACTAATGGATGTACAGATACTCTTAATGCACAGTTACCTTTAAGCTTCTGTTCTAAAAAAAAAACAAATGTAAAACTTCAAATAAAAAAACAAAAACAAAAACAAAGAGTTAACCTTTAAAATCGATTTACGATTATCTGCAGTTCTTTTCCTACTTTCTTTCGGCCCTATAACAAAAGCCACTGTAATAACAGGCTAAAGTTTGGATTGGGTAGATAGGTGCGTGGGCTATGGGCTTTTGATGGGTTGAATACGATATCCAACAAAAGCCCGACAAATTATGCTTGAACAACATCCATGTAATAATCCGAATTTTTATACATAAAATTAGTATTTTTCATTTTTTTATATTTGTGGATGGATAGATTAATGACCTATGATTACATTTTAAACCCTAGATTTGTCTAAACCTACATTGGGACCCCTTATATTAAAATTTCTCTACATATTAAACTTTAAACCATTTCACTATATAGGTATATGATTATATGTATGCATGTACACTAATATATACATACATACAAACCACCACCATCCCTCCCACAATCCATTCCCTCTCCTGCCCATCCTTTCAAACCACCACCAATCCCTCACTCCACCACTCTCCTCCGAAAATTTGGCCCCAAGCCACTTAATATCTCGTCCATCACTTTCCTTATCACTCCCCATGTCACCCCATATGTCAAACACCACTCCAACACTCCTCATCCACCTTATATATACCTTAAATCCAACCCTAACTCTCTCCCACTTGCATACGCTCCAAATATATCCCATTCCACAGAAAATACCATGGAGAGAGAGAGAGAGAGAGAGAGGCTCATGCTCCATCCATGGCGTCTAGGGAATGTGATACAGTTTTAAGTGGGTCTTCCTCCACACATCACCAAATCTGAATCCAAGCTACACACATCCTAACCTACAGCAGAGCCGGCTTTGGACATATGCCAAGGACGCGGCCGCATCTGGCCTCCAAATTTTGTGGCCCCTAAGATATTTTATACACTTATATATAAGTACATCTAAACTTGATTATGAGAGCTTAATTATTATTTTTGCTATGAAAAATGTGAGAAGTGTGATGTTTACATAATATATTTCGGATTAATGTATATAATGATTATCGAGCTTTGTGTTATTATTGTTTTTAATTCTCGTATAGTATTTTTTTTGTATTATAAAATGGATCTCAAAAATAAAGTTCGCATCCGAACTCAAAAAACTCAAAGCCGGCACTAAACCTACTTTACAAAGATCATAAATCTACCCACAAAATGTGTTTGTACATTTATAAAATTCACTTAATGAAAGAAAATGAATTTTTATATGAATAATCTTCTTAATAATAAACTCTTGGAGTATATTTATAAATATGGAATTAATATTGCAATGTAGATTATTACATGTATAAATATGCTAAATTTGGAAATTACTAAAATACCCTTTACTATATTAGAATTACCATTTACCCCTTAGCAAGTTATAATGTAATAAGTAGTACTATACTTGTTAAAAATTATTTAATTAACCTCTTGTTGGTAATAGTAATAGGAAAATGCTAATAGACACCCATTGGGTGGTGACTAAGAGAGTAAAAAAACAAAAAACAATTATAGTTTTTTTTTTTTTTGGGTAAAATCAATTATAGTTTCTAATACACCTTTAACACTTTTCAAGACACTTTATCATATTAAAAATTGTGTTTTTTTTTTATATTTTCCCTCCATTATTCACCACCCAATGGGTTGTGATTATCATTTTCCATAATAACATACAAATATCCCTAAAACATTACATCTTACCAAAATACCTCCACCGTGGCATAATTACCAAATTACCCTTTTACTTGGTCTTATTAGCAAAATACCCTTACAGTTACTCGAATAACCAAATTGTTCCTAGACATAAAAAGTTTTCCACCTTACCACTAAACTTCAATGTATAGTTTTATAAATTACACTTTTGACACTCATTTTTCTTTAATTGCAATTAAACCCCTTTTTTCTTAAAATATCTACTACTTGCAAATTGTGGAATTAGGTGTAAACCACCGGGGAGTCTTATGGACCGTTATGGGTAAGTTATGTAAAAGTGTGCACCCTTCAAATATCGTTATCACTTTTCTATTTTTTGTGTTTCAATTACCATGGAATTATTGGAATGTTAGATGGACAATTAGGCTCCCGAATTGGTATTTGTATGTAATTTTGCAAAATTGATGTATATCTTTGGCCTTTTGGTTTCATTGGGTGCCTCAAAAGATAAAATCAATATAATAAGAAAAGAAATGCAATAATGGCTCTTTTAATGTTGCTACTCCTAAAAACAAAACATTCATTTAAGTCACTCAAAAAAAAAAATCAAAATCAAAACAATAAAACAAAACAATTGTTGAGAAGATGCCAACAAAAATAACTAAACGAAAATAATGAACAGATGTTCCCAGGCCCTCAAAAGCTCTGGCTCCCAAAATTATGGCCACCAATTGGCTGCTCAAAGCCTGAATATGCTTGTCAATAAAACTGACCGCCCTTCATTGACTGATGTTGTGTGTGTGTTTGTTTGATGTTAATCTGTTGTAGTTTACTTGTGCTTAGGGGTGAGCATGGACCGGATTGGTTCGGTTTTGTAGTAAACCAAGAACCAAACCACTACCTACGGATTATGAATTTGGAGAACCAAACCAACCCATAAAAGGCATAGAACCAAACCAATCCAAA
>JAXBDA010004442.1:0-28949 GCA_036023075.1 Gaultheria prostrata | reverse complement strand
TTTATTAAAAATAGGGAGGGTAATAGGGAGTGTTGTTGGAGTGTTGATAGAAAAAGTGTCAAGTTATAATAGATATATGCACTGTACACTGCCTAATTTACCAACTCATTGTTGGGGTTGCTCTAAGCTGAGAAAATTGAGGTTCCGACAGGTCTTATTTTACAATTTCCAACTCTTTATATAAGGACAGTTCAAAAAAGGGAATGATTTTCACACTCCCCTTTTAGCAATTGACACTCCCTTTTTGTCTTTTACTCATGTGAAATTACTACATTACCCTTACATCTTGAGTCACTTTTTTCATGTGAAGGGCAATGTAGCAATTTCACATGAGTAAAAAACAAAAAGAGAGTGTCCATTGCTAAAAGGGGAGTGTGAAAATTATTTTCCTTCAAAAAAAACTCTTTATATAAGGAAAGTATAATTCCCCTAAGGTGAGTGATTTGATTTATTCGAAATGGATTACTAAATCCAAGGGGAGTTTTCCAAAAGTGCTAAAAGAGGTAAAAGTGTTATAAATAATTGATATATGTGATAGAAACAATGTCTTGAAATTCGTGTTTAGTCCTTTTAGCGTAAAGAGGTAAAAGTGTTAAGGATATTTGATGTATGCGAGAGGAACTAAATCTGAGGGGAGTTTTCCAAAAGTTCTAAAAGAGGTAAAAGTGTTAAAAATATTTTATGTACGTGAGAGAAACGACATGTCTTGAAATTCATGTTTAGCCCTTTTAGCATAAAGAGGTAAAACTGTTAAAAATATTTGATGTATGTGAGAGGAACGACGACATGTCTTGAAATCTGTGTTTATCCCTTTTGGTATTATAACACTTTTATTAGCGCTTTTGGAAAACTCCCCTCAGTGTCCACTAGCGTTGTGTCTGCACGGGGAACAAAAGAATATCAATCTGAGCCAGGAAGGGTAAAAGGTAAACTGAGTAGTTAATTTTGAGATGGAAACAAACCTTTGAAAAATTGGTATGCCCTTTGTGGGAAGCGCTTCATCGGAGTTACCCCTTTGGTCATTCTGGTTTGGTACGGAGAAGTGGTGAGATGGCTGAACCTTGCTGGAATCCTAAGTGTTAGCCTGAGAAGATAACCTGCACATTTAAACACCCGTGTTAATGCCAAGCCCGGACGGAGGTTGTCTGGGAAGGCACTCCGACGGTCAAATAAGTGACCGGAAAAGGTGGAGTTAACTGGAAAGCTTTTTTAAAGAGAGAAAGGAGGAGTTAAGGCGTGTTGAATGCTCTTGAACTCTGGGAGAGAGATCCGGAATGAGGTAAGTGAGTGCCTCTTTTATAGGCGAGGTGTGGCGTACCTTCCACGCCCTTCGTGCGCCTCACGTGCGCCGTCCATACCTGACATTTCATGTGGTCCGGTTAGAATGTCTTGGGTAGGCCCAATGCTTCGGCTGATGTCATGTCCAGTGCTTCGGCTGAAGTCACGCCTGGTACACCTGGTAAGCCAACTGGTTTGGGAGGACACCCCGGCCAATCACGTGGTCCTGCAAGCAAAGACTGCTGGCTCATTGGCTGGCACCATTACTAGTTTGTCAAGCACGCCTCGTGCCGAACCTCTGATAGCCTGCCGAGCGCACTGAACAAGACCATCCGACTTCCATCGATTTGGCAAGGTCAGCGCTCGGCATGGGATTACGGTGACTGCTGAGCCGAATGCGCGCCGGATCCATCGATCTGAGTGATAGGTCCCTGAGAAACCTGCCGAGAAGAGCTGTTCGAAGGGTTTATACCTGTGTCCATTGTCTCGGCGGTAAGGTGGATCTTTGTCTTGATATTCATCGCGACAGACACCAATTTGGCCAATGCCGAAGGCAAATCCCGTTCGGCGTCAACGAGTAGGTGAGATCCTCGTTTGCTTTTGTCGCTTTTGGAAGGTGACCCGTCAGTGGTCCTTCACGTATCCAGGGGCCAGGTTTGAGGCTAATGGACCGTTGTGGACCCAGCTATTACACCCTCCGTGTATAAATTCTTGTAACAATCAGAGCCGAATGGACATAGTGTTTATAATGGTAAAAGGAGTCCTACAAAAGGTGTGAGAGAGGCTAAGAGAGTGTGTTCGCGAGAAAGAAAAACAAACAAAGAAAATTGTCAACCCATGGGGAGTGGAGACCGAAGAGTTGTCTAATCATGGAAAGTAATTACTACTCCATTGATGGTAGTTAGTTTTTTCCAAAAAAATGCAGTTATGTGAGAAAAAGAGGGAAGGAAAAGGGAAGAACAGAAATGGGGATACCACGTGGGTTTGGACCTCGGGTAGTTTTTCATTACAGTTAACTGAACACACCAAATGAGAGAACCAAGTGGAAGGGTGAAAAAGAGGGGAGAAACCTACTTTCAAAGAGAGTAGGATTGGGGGTTTGGAGGATTTTGTAGGTAAAACACATTGCTTTATGGTATTGATAGATAGATAGATCTTTTTTTTTTGAACGAACTCAAAGATTTTGATTAAACAAAATCTGCCCAAAGGGCTACAACTCCCAATTCGGAGCCAATTGCTGGGACAAACCCACAACAATGAGGATATCCATATGATTTGGATTGAGATACAGTGAGTACAGAAGAAATATCCGCACCGGGTTGCAAAGATTCCACATAGCAAGCAAAGCTTAGCGAATAGAAAGGCTCCAACAAAGGAATAATACAAAACAACAAATAAAATCCGCCGGAGAGAAAGCTGCCGGACTCCGTCGCACCGGAACCAGCAACTTTATTCAACAGAGGATCAAGAACTAACCCCCCTTTCACCTGAACCAGTCGCTGGCGTTGTCAAAAAGACGATAACCGACTGTGGTCGTGGGTAGAGGTTGAGATGGAGAGCCGAATCCGGACCCATTATTCATAGGAGCAAACCCGAGCCCCAACCCTTCATCTCCTCTCTAGAACCGCGCTCCATCTTGGCTGAGAATAAGGCAATGGTATAGATCAGTGGGTAGAAATCGAGATGGACGTGGCTGAGGTTTATGGAGGCCGAAGAGGAAGGGGATCTTGGGGATATGGAAAGAGGGGAAGGGGAGAGGGCTGGAACCGGAGAGAGAGGTAGGGGAGGTGGAGGCGACGGCTGCTCCCATCCCCAAGCAAACCCTAAAATATTTTATCCCAAGAGACAGAAAGAGGAAGGAGAGAGGTGAAAGCATTAGGTGAAAGTTTTTTAGATAGATTGATAAATAGATATCAAAACTATGCAATGTTAGCCCAAATTTTAAGTTTTAAAGCCTGTTTCTTGTTTGTTCGTTAAACTTACTACCCTTTGATGCTCATTAAACTTACATACCAAGCTTGAAATAACTACTCCTTGGCTTGAAAAGTAGTATATCATATTCAAAAGCTTTAAATTTATCGTGATGACTACTAAAGCTCGTTTGAGATCAATTTGCATGATAAACAAGCCAAATTTTGTAAAATTTAAGAACTTATTTTCTACTAACCAACTAGTTCAGCTTGTATCAGCCCCTCTAAGAGCATTGACGATATCATTGAGTTCAATTTTTATTTCTTCACTAACAAGCTGAGCTCCGAAGAAGAATCCTTTAGCATTGCATATCTTGTGCCAAATTGGACGGATCGGGGCCTGTAAAATTGGACGGACCCAGGGGGCCTGTAATGACAATTAGTCAGAACTTTTTTTCCTCTTTAGGAGGTCAAACAAAAAGAGTAAAGTTTAATTCATTTGCGTCATTTTCTCAATTCCAATTAAATGCAATCAAATGAGGAGGCGATCAGAACATATATGGATAGAACTTATAAAGGGGTCTTGGAAACATGTGACAAGCTTCTCTCTAGCCAGGCTACGACCTTCAATACACCTCAATAGGTCATTTACGTCTCTCAAGTTTTTGACCATCTCCTTTCCTCCAGCATTTCACGAGTCACTGCTGAATGCTTGTATACCAGACAATTCATGAAAAAGCAGACAAAAAAGTTCACCCCGCCCCACAATTTTGTACTAATTCAGAATTGCATTTTCCTGTCTCTTCTGAGCAAGTCAAAGAAAAAGAACCCAAAGATTTATACATAGGATAGAAAAACAAGACAAAAGCAGCAGGAAGCAACATATATGAACTGAAGAAGGATCCAGTAAGCCTCAAAAGAGTGCCAGAGAAACAAAGGAGATACAAAGTATGTATTTTACAGAATTTTCTCGACGCGAAAATAACTGGAAGGACATGTAGTTACATGAATATGCATTTGATGGTGGGATCAAATCCTGGAAGCAATCAGTGGGGTGGTGTTTTGTAGGAAAGCACAAGCTGCTGCCACTCCACTCCCAAGCTTCACTGGGTATCCAACATCCTTAAGTACCATTTCCACTCCAGCAAGGCACCCCAACAATTGCAACTGCATTGAAATTTACAAATGTAGATATATAAAAGCAGTTCGATAGATTAGGTCGAGGAGCAAGTCCTTGTCGACCAATAGATCTCAAACTATAGCTCCCCTAAGTGGGCATAAGCATGGGTTCCGAATTCTGTAAAGCTAATTTACAAACAGTTTAGTAGTCAGTGACATGAAGAAACAGTGGCAAACTAGCACAATTTTGGTGTAAAATTATTTATGATTTGATCTATGGTATTCGTGGCGAAAAATGACAGGTTACCGTCATCGAATATTCATGAGATAAGTGCAACTTAGAGCCCCCACAAAAGGCTCAAATGCAGGTGGTTGATACAGAAAGTTGACGAACATGATGAGAAGAGTAGGATTCCTCAGTTGATCATAGAAACTAGGTATGGGAAAAAGTCCAAGACAAGGGAAGGAAGGAAAGGGGGAAAATGTCATGAAACCACATATATGTAATCTGAATCCATCTAACGATCTTGGAATTACACACGAGGAACATTAAGGATATCAATAGCGAGAAGAAAAATACTTGGTTAAGCCTTTAATTGGGAGCGAAGAAGCATGACCTTCTGATCACAAAAAACAAAACAAAACAAAACCAAAAAAAAAGAAGCATGGCAATGTCTACAGGCCCTCACATATCAGTGTTGGACACGGACACAACACTCTGGACACACCTAATACCCGTCCATTTTTTATATATTTACTTCGTTGGACACATTGGGGACAGTTGGGGGACACATTTTGGACGCATTAGGAGGTTAAAATGCAGTTTCTGATAGTTACTCCATAACTAATACTATTATCATGACCGGGAATTCATATCTGCATATTGTTTATACTATTTGTGCTTTTCATCTTGATTGATAAAAACAGCGTTTTTTACTTCTATATGAATTCCTAAGATGAATCAAGAACATTAATGACCGTTAAAAAAAATTCAAGAACATTAACGTAATTTATGTTCGTGATGCCCCTAATGTCTGTCCCATAATTTTTGAAAAAAACACATGTCCGAGTGTCCTTGCCATTTCGTGTCTGTGTCCCGACTCCCGCGTTGTTATATCCATGCTTCTTAGGTTGGGAGCTTAGAGAACAGCTCACAAGGAAGATAATGAAAATGAGGTAAATAAGTGATGCAAATCCATTACCCGAAATGCAACAATTATTTCTGATCTTAGTTGTGCTTTGAGCCTCAAGTCACCAGACACAAATGGATAAGAAATGTATAAGAAATGAACAATACCTCATTTAGATTACCAAGATGCCCTATTCTGAAAACTTTCCCAGCAACTTTATTTAGGCCAAGGCCTAAGCTCAAATTGTATCTTTTCCATCCCCTTCTAACAATCTCTGAACTATCAATGTATGGAGGAACAAGCACTGCAGTGACTGTGTCACTGTACCATTCCTCTTTTTGAGTGCAGTTCTTTAATCCCCATGCCTCCACAGCAAGCCTGCATTTTTAAATTGAAAAGTGCAAAAAAATTGCAACCAAAGAAGTACAACTCCACGAAGACTTATGATCGAATAATGCTATTTGGCATATGCGAATGACTTGCTTGACACAAAGGCTGAGGAAGCTTGAGAAGCAACCAGAATATGACTCTGGGTCATGATTATTCCCACGTTTGGCACATATTTGATGGACAGGGACTCCTGATTACCAATTAACTCAAAGTGGGAATCACTACTTGAAAGCGATTACTCGTATACTCTATTACTAGGTATTGGCTTACAATTTACGAGATCCACATTCCTCCTCTAGATTCCATCCATCCAAACACAGAAGTTCAATAACTAATCGAACAAAAATGAGTCAAAAAGTGGAACCTCTGTAATGGAAACATGTGCATCACTGTAAAGATAGTAAACTAGTATGAAAGGACACCAAGAATCGTTGAACAACCCATAAACCAACAGATGAAAGCACTCTTTTATCATGAATGCTTCATGCAATGTAGGCAGATTTGTACATATGTCACAAGGGAGAATTTACCATACCTTGTTGCTTTACCTAGGCGGCTGTGCCTTGCAATCACATTGTCAAGCCCTTCCTCAAAAATGAGATCCAGTGCTGTTCTAAGTCCATACAACAATTGGATTGAAGGAGTGTATGGCCAGTAAGTTCCCATTTTATAAAACTTCAAGTAATCTTTCCAGTCAAAGAATACCCTAACTGATTTAGCAGTCTGGGAGGCCTCAAGAGCTTTGGGGCTCGCACACACAAACCCCATTCCAGTGGGCATAGAGAGAGCTTTCTGAGAGCCGGTTAAAGCCACATCTATACCCCATTCATCCATCCGGAAATCAAGTGCACAGATGGAGGAAACTCCGTCAACGAGAAAGAGCGCTGGGTGCTGATAGTGATCTGAGAATCATGTGAACAGTCTAATTAATCCAGATAGAAAAAACAGACAGCAACACTGGAGAAATTTTCTATAAACTGGAAATACATCAGGGAAGATAACTGTCTTAGCAACTAGATACCTTAAAAGCAATAGAAAAAGGAAGACATGAGAAAAAGACACTGAAAAATCAAAGCAAACAAGTTGTCATTTTCAGGCCGTTGTGACTTGTTATATTCTTAAAAATGCACTTTATAGACAATCTCTATTCTACCAAATAAATCTATAGCGAGAAAAAGATTTAGAATAACGATGCAAAAAACACATGTTAATCCTGAAAAGAATAGTGAACTTTCAGAATCTCAATTAAAGTACCACGAGACACTCATTGTATGCTCAGGCCAGTTATATTGTCATTAACAATAACTGAGCTAAAGCCTACATACTAAGACTTGAATGGGAACCAGTGCAGGGGGCTGCTGCTGAGACTGAAGTGCAAGATGTATGCAGATCAAGATGATTCATGGGGCAACTTGGTAAAGTGTATTGATAAGCAAGCTTGTCCGTGCCTCACAAGTCGCAACACATCACACATGCACAATTTTGACAAATGAACAGAAGGTATATAAATAAAATAACAGACCACTGCAATTGGCTCTGATTTTCTTTACAGCTAAAATTCCAAAATGAAGCATAATTACTCTAGAAGCTAAAAAGCAGCTTTCATCATGACTAACACAACACAATAAGCGAACTCGGAGAAAAAAGTCTACTGATTTCCCCTTATGTTCTGTTGCAAGTATTCAT
Organism: Gaultheria prostrata; assembly: GCA_036023075.1. Lineage (NCBI taxonomy): Eukaryota > Viridiplantae > Streptophyta > Magnoliopsida > Ericales > Ericaceae > Gaultheria > Gaultheria prostrata. The sequence continues at coordinate 21,436 of JAXBDA010004442.1, read as the reverse complement.
GTTTCTTTAATCTTCCGACACTTGTGAAGATTTTTTGGTGATGCGATGGAGCAGAAGTTTTCTGGGTACAAAGATTATGTGGTGCATATTTCTGATATTTAAGCGACAGTCAGAGTCTCAAGAAGCTTCGCAAACCTTGGCTACTCCCCTTTCCGCCCAGTGAAAAGGACGAGAAAACATCTTCTCTGGTTTTTAGCCGGATTTGAAGGGAAAACAAAGGAAAGACAACCCGGTTACTAAAGGTCTGTAGGCCCTTATCTATAACTATATTTTCTCTCAGTATACTCTCAGTATACTTCTCTTTTAAATGCATTTATAAGTGACACAAATTTAAAATTTACTCAACTTCACTTATGTCGATCTAAAAACTAGGCTTTTTTACTGCGAGAAGACAATTAGCAACTACGTCAATGTATCAAGACAAATGAGACGTTACACAAAGCCAAAGAACAAATTTTCATTTTGTTTGAGAGCCGAAACATTTATATTTCCGACAAGGCGAAACGAAACATTGGTGGAATCCCGAAATTCCAATGTTTCCACCAACACATACCAAAACACGCCCAACATGTGCAAAGTCTACCCCCCAACCAACCGAAACATTGAGTTGTTTCGACACCTATTAGAAATATCCCACATGACCATTTTCTTACACTCCCGAGTTTTTTGGACATTTTCACAATGCTCCGGCTATGTTTTCGAAATGATTCCGGAATGTTTCTCACATCTTTTTGCAATGTCTAGTTTTCCTAGCTAACTGAAACAACATACCGAAACGAAGTTTTGAACTCGGCATCTGGCCAAATGAATCCTTACCAAGTATTTTTCTTACAGTGGCCAAGTTGTTGGTGACTCCAGTAGCTGTTTCATTGTGAACAATGCAAACAGCCTTGATAGTATGTGCGGAATCTGCCGCCAGCTTTGAGGCCAAAACATCAAGATTGGCACCTTGACCCCACTCGCTTTCAATTACATCAACGTTGAAGTTGAGACGTTGTTGTTGATCAATCCACAACAAACTGAATTGGCCAATTAGGAAAGACACGATCCGGTCTCCGGGAGACAAGGTGTTTGTAAGTGCACTTTCCCACGCACCAGTACCTGTATGTACCAAAGACAACAGTATATTGTGAATTCGAAATAACAAGTAACAATGAAGCTTTTTCGCAATGGCATCTGAAATCTGTAACACATGCTTAAAGAAAGTCATTTAAAATACTTTCTTGGAGTTGCAGAATTTGCTCGGTAAGGTAGTATGACCAAATGATTTTTATAATAATGGCAAAGTATTAATTTCTCAAATTAACGTGAATAGATCTAAACGAACGTACCATCACTTACATACATGATCAAAGTTGGTGTGGTCACCTCAACACTAATTCTTATACTGATACTAATTCCTATGCATAAGAAAGACAAATAGATCTCCGCAATCCGAATACTAAGTCCTATGGAGTACAAAAACTAGTATTTCCAATGCATCGTATTGAAAAGACAAAATTCTATAGCTCTAACAACGAATTACCTGTGGTTGGAATTATAAATGGGGTTCCAGAAGTACTCTTGAAAATCTTCTTGACATCCTCAAGTAGGGTTTTTGTCAATGCCGGGATAGCAGGAGAGCGATAATCCTCATTGTTTCTGTTCATTGCACGGATAACCTGCTCCGGGATATTGACTGGCCCCGGAACAAAGAGATGGTTCCTTCCGGGTCCATAAACATAGTCCATCTTTCGCCTCTGAAATCGTAAATCAAAAACGACAAAATGCTTAGGCTTTCAGAGAGTGCACCTCAGCTGATAAAATCAATCTTACTTGTATTATACCCACTTAAATGAATCTACCAAAAAAAAAAATTCATTTTGTTCCATTTTATGGGTTATCCGACTACAGCTTCAATTAATATTTCACTCTCATGATTCATAATGGATATTATAAATCATGATTTTGTATGCAAATTTCACCATTTCGAAGTTAATAATTGGCAAGTTTGAAGTACAGAAAAAAAATTGGCACACAGACCGTTATTTCCTTACTCTTTTGATGTGTACCATAAGAACTGTTTTTCACATTTCTACAGACCCATTATGTTCCAGATTTCTGTACATATATTAACAATATGTTATTTACTGTTACTATTTAGTATTATGTAGATGTATAACTGATAATTCATAATTCCACAATTGAGTAATAAATTTCGTAGATGCACACTTCTACAGTTGTGAGTTAATATATACTATATGAGAAAATTACAACTGAATAGCATATCCTTTGATTTGGAATGTCATTGGTATCATTTGCAGGAGACAGGATGCAAAAACTTTCGTAAGATCGATATGGATATAGCTGCGTATCACCCACCTTAGAGTCAACCAGTTTAGTTCGACTATACATAGATAAATTCCCCCAATTCGGTGATACGAAAGCATAGAACCAGCTTATGGATCCATTGAAGTTAGTTGACATGATTAATTGTCTTGAATAATATGCATGATTGTACTACTTTTGATGAGCAACAACCAATATTTACGTAATAGTCTGCCAGCAACTTCAACAAATTAATAGCAAATTTTTTTAATTTACAATACAAGCCGTTGGTGGGAGAGATTCCAAGTTGCACGATATTACTAATGCTAGAAATCAAATTACATGAAAGATCACTCTACCTCACAAACCGATTGGTGGGTATCTTTTATCCCCTAACACCCAGTGGCGTAGCCAGAAATTTGGCTCGGTGGGGGCACCATTAAACACATGTTTTTAGAATTTCTATCTTTTTACGTATAGTAAACGGCACAATATAAAGAAAATGACCTTAAATTGTAAAATTTGCTACAAAGTAAAATATAGATAACGGGTCTTTATGTAAAACAAATAACTTAGGAGAATTTTTTTGGAAACTTGACAAAGATATTGGGGGATGTAAGTGGTATAAATGGGAAAACATGTAAATATTTGGGATAAAAATTGTCATGATCTTTATTTTTTAGGGGTAAAACTGAAATTATTGGAAAGTGCAGGCCCACATTGGTCTAAGTGTCCCTCCGCCACAGCTAACACCTATCCCTACAATCAAGCTTAAACGAACATGCCCTCCTAAACTTGATTGTCCATATGAAACTCATCCTCTCCTTCCCCTCTGCTTTGCTAGACAACTGTCTGTTGTCCTCTTTCTCCATCTCTCTATTAGACAACCACTTCTTGTCCTCTTCCACCACCTCTTTGAACAACAAAGGTTATTCTCTACCTCTATCTCACTGAACAACCTCTTGTTACTCTATTTTGTTATCTTCGCCCCTCCTGAGACCTTTTTCATCTCATTGTGGACTTGGACAAACATCGGAGGCTTCAACACACATCACTTAAGGTCAACAACAATTTAGGAGAGGCTTCAACACACATCACTTGAGGTTGACAACAATTCAGGAGCATAATAATCAAATTATGGCAGCACGGATGGGTCTTCAATGATCAAAACTGGAGGGATGAGTCTTCCTTTAGTCAGGAAGTCAAAAGCAAAAGTCAGAACTTTTTAGAGGCTAAACTAAAAGAATTAAAACTTTGGGAACTCAATTACAAACTTTTGAACTTCAGGGACTAATAATGTGATTTCTGTGTAAGCAGGCTGGGGTTGGACTCCGTTAGGTTCCCTTTGCACATCACAGGGAGTACCACCAGCTCTGATAAGACCGCATATGACAAAGCCAAATTCCTAAACTCTTTAAATGGACTTTCTTGGTTCGTCCGGTCCATTTGTGGCGTAGGATTCATCTCTCCAATCTCCATAGGTCTCTCGTAGATGCCACAAATTAGAGCTTCAGACAACTTGATTTCTGGCAATTCAAAGAGAGAATTCGGGTTTCGAAGAGGATCGAAAGAATTCCAATTCACACAATATAATTATTGCCAGCAATCAAATATAAGAGATAACACTATCTCCCAAACTCAATCCCACAAACCCACTCTCTCTTTCCTCTCCCACTCAATTGGTTTCGTCTTCTAACCTCCTATCACTCAAGTAAAGCTTAAACCACCAAAACAAGAGACCTCTCTTACCAAGGGTTGGTTTACTTATAATCCAACAATTTGAATCTTGAATTCCATAACTTACTTGGTATATTAGCATTCTTGTTTGGAATTTTGGTGTTTATTTGTTTATAAATTTGAAACAGAAAAACACATAGCTAGGGATTGATAATTTGATATCTTTCATATTTGTCTTCTGAAAAATCAACATTAAACACTTTCTCACCACAGAAAAAACATTTCAACCAAATGAAAATAGAACAAATAGCAACACATGACAAAGTTCAGACCACAATAGTCGAGAACTTCACTTAAGGCCAAAGGTTAGTCCGGTTGGTCACTGGATTTGCTCCCCACATAATTCACAATTAGTCAAATTGACCATTCTTGACGTAAAGCTGCAAAAAAGTAATTAGTGCAGATGCACGCCAGCTAATCCAATAACTAAAAGAAAAGAGAGAACTTCACTAACATAGGGGGGAAAACAGACAGTAGACTTCAAACCCATAAAAAGATGACCATATAGGATACTATACATGAAATATAGTACATGAAAATGATATATGCATACAGATTTAAGAAAGCCCATAACTTGAGGTGAATCAGAAGAGCAGCTTACCTTCTGGGAAACTCTGCAACCTATCCAAAGTTTAGCAGAGTGAGACTCTGCCTTCAAAAATTGAGATGACAGAAAGAAGGGCCAAAGGAATATGCATTTTTATAAGACCACAGCAGAGACCAATTGACGTTGCACGTGGGTCCCATTTTGGATCCGCGTGGCAGATAAGAAGTGCACCAATTGGAATCCTACGGCCATGAAATGAATATTTGACATGTAAAACCAGAACCCTCCAAATTCTGCACCAGGACCCTTACTTTCTCGTGTATATCATCAGGCTTATCAGCATACCCTCCCTTTTAGGGAAGTTCGATATCTCCCCACAAGTTCTTTGTTGTGCAACTCTTCAAACCACTACCTTAAAACACAGGGAGTCTAGGGCTCTGTTGTGAGTTGAAGGACATAATAAGGTGCGATGCTTTTCAATGGGCTTTGTATCGAGCTTTTATGGGTGTGATTCGAATTGTTCAATTTGTTTGGCTCATCAATTTTGTCGATCACATCAAAATGCGATGGAAGATCATTCGTATCAATATGAACATAACATTTTTCTCTCAATATTAAATAACGATCCCGCTAATATGTGCTTCTGGGGCAAGTTTTTTTGGAATAAATATAACTGGATATATGAGTTGTGTTTATAGGAACTTATAAAGCATCACTTTTCACCAATATTTTTTGTAATAGACAAATTGTTTGTAAATTTTTTTTTCTAATGACAATTTTACCCTCATTACCTTTTCTGACACGATTTTGAAAACAATAATTTTCAATAAAAGGATGACAATCACTATCATTCACTGTGGCAAACAAAATCGAAACAGAACGATTTGAAAAGTTTATCCCGGATTACTTATTGTGTTTGTCGAGTTGTCAATGCAATAATGTATACAAGTTGACGGTTTTTTCAAGATGAAGGAAGATAATTTACCCAAAAAAAAGATAGAGGAAGATAAAAGGTTAGGGTTATTTTTATTATTCAGAATAGTGTTTGACTTCTTTTTATGGGAATGATTTGTATTCCCAATGTGGTAATAACAAAATCTTAGAATGATAATAAGCTATATGTAATTAATCTTAACTTGTGCCCCAGGGACACCCTCTAGAATTTGCCATAAACTATTGCTTACCAGGTTTTGCTTTCTCATACTCCTAACGATTGCTTACCAAACAAAGCCTGCTCTCTTGTTTGTTTTTGCTTTGGCAAACTCCAAATACAACTTTTGAAATGGTGACACTTTTTAGTTATAATATTAAAACCTAATCTAGTCTTTTAGTTTGGTTTTACTTTCTCACTCCTAATACACCCTGCACCAAATGAACATAATGACAGATTAATATGGTATTGTTGAAGAAAGTTACTCTCCTTCTCTTTTTAAGTGTCCAACTTCGTAAATTTAATCCATTAAGGAGACTCCATCATTATACTATACTCGTTAACCTTTACATCAACTTTCTAAATTATCATGCACTTTTACCCATTAACTTTTCTAAATTGACACTTAACTAAGTGATAGTCCAAAATAAAATACTGGGCTCTTACTTGGGGGCGGGGGAGTAATTTATTTTCACAATTTTTTTTTTACCATTGGCACCTATTTTTGTCTTTATTCATGTTGATCTTAAAATAATGCCCTATCATGTATGATCAATTGAACAACTGAAAGAATAATACCGTAACTTTACATGAGCTATAATAAAAAATAAAAATGCCTAAATATACATTAGAAGAGTGTGAAAATCATTACCCTAAAGAAAAGACAATGAACTTACCACCTTATAATTACAACACGAATTAGATTAGCATTTAGCACGGTGGAGTTACAAAACATTGTACAATGTGGAACTAATGCAAATACGCGATAACATAGGAGCCGCGATGTAAATTCAGCAAATAGCAAAATTCCTCCAAAAAAATTTTTTTTCCACTTTCTTTGTTTTTGTTGGAAAAAAGAAAGGAATCTAGAAGCTTAATTTGACCACCATGGAGACGAACGGAAATGAGTATGAGGCTGAGAAAGACTAAGTGAGAGATAAAGTTTTTTTTTTTTTTTGGGGGGGGGAAGGCTAAGCGAAAGATAAAGTGATAATGGGTTTTGAACCACACCATCTTCTGAGGGAGCCAAAGCCACACACCCTCCTCCCCTTCTTTGTTTTCTTCTTGCTTTCTTTTCCTAGTTTTGGTTATATATGCTTTTTGTATTTTGCCCAATCATGTGACTACTTTCAATAAAGATTTATAAATCACATTTATCTACCCTAGTAGTTTGGTCACGATAATAATTTTTGTTCACTCTCGCTTGGTTCACCATCGGCCAGGGTAAGCTCCTTGTGTGTCTCACTTTGATGATCAAAATCGTTCATTTTTGTTAAGATTCACTTATTACGAATGTAAGAATTAAATTCAATTGCAGATCGGTAAGCGTTTAATCTAAAAGTTTAATTTTTCAGTTGAGAAATTTAAAGAGAAACGATAAGCTTCCAGATGAAACACTTACCAATACCCGATTGTTTTGAATTTTCGCTTGATTTCCTAACAAATTAATTTGAACAAACAAGCAGTTTCGGTAATTGAAATAGGACCCCAAATGAGCATACCCTTGCGAGAGTAAACAAAATTGCAACTGTCGGGCCCCAAGGGGTGCCTAGTTTTCCTAAAGTGTTCTGAAACCATACTACTACTATTTAAAAACTACACTTAATCCAAAGAGATAAACTACTTCACGGATGAGGCGCAAACCGTGGAGTTTGCCCATGGGCATTTGTGGGAATCACTGAGCGTATATTGCAATAATCTAAATCGTTCATCTCGTAGAACCCGCAAAATAATATACTAACGCAAAAAATCAGCTTGATCGGACATCGATAGGCATGTCAAAAATTAAATTTTGGTTAAAAAAATGAATGGTCTGGATTCTGTAGTTTTTAAGTTGAAATGTCAATGACCGTCGATTTTTTAACAAAAATGCTACTTGTACAACCATTTTGGTTCCAACCATTTACAACCCTCTCACACAGTCATGGGGCCTACACCTATAATTATGTGTGGGTCCCACATGTATGTGACAGGGTTGTAAATGGCTGAAGGCGAAATGGTTGTACATGTAACATTGTTTATTTTTTAAACCAAAATTCAACTTTTGACATACCTATGGATGTTCGATCAAGCTAATTTTTTGTTCAGATTATTATAATGATCCCACGGTGAATCCCACAATTGGTGGCGCAAAACCCATTGTTTGCACCTCATCCAGCGTGAGGGAATTGCTATTCACAATCCGCATTTTGTTGCTGAACTCGTACAGTTTTTTTTTTTTTTAACTCTTCAAGGTTCAATTCATAGCGTGGTGCGTCTGAAGTTGTGGAAAGAAAGAGGGAATAAGAGGAAATTAAAAAAAGAAAATCCCTTCTCTTGCTCGGTTGATAGAGAAAAAAGAGAAGAAACATGAAAAAGTCGAAAAACAAATCGTAAATTTCTTTCAATTTTCTCTACATTTTCCTTCTTAATTATTTTCCCTTCTTTTCTCTTTCTTTCCTCAATTTCCAAACAGACCAACTTCTTCTTCGTGGAATAACATATATGGAACGACATCTGTTAAAACTAGAAAAAACTGTAACTAGGATTACAAATCTACGATACATGCTGTTTCGGGCATTTTCATCATAACAGCCATTTGCGCTTGCAAAAGGGCTTAGGCTTCGCCTTCTGCTTGAACATCGGCTTCTATAGCAGCTTGTATATCAGGTTGGATAGATAAAAGAGGCGCCGTCGATAATGTGACAATTTCGACATCTTTCGTCTATGTCTACTGCGTTTGGGGAATGGGCCTATTCATTCCGAATTCTTTAAATACTTGTGTAAATATCCCGTCAATCTCTCGGAAATGGTCCATTGGGGGTTCATTCTAGTGAATACGAGGAAGAAGCATCGTAGGGTGTCATCGCTGGAATATAGCTCTTTGAAGTAGTCAGCAGCTATTAGCTTGAGTTCATCTTGCTCTGTAACCCAGTTACCATTTACATCCACCAAGCCCTCAACCTTGTTAATAACCTGGGTTTCTGAGTCTCCCTGATCTGCTGTGACATTCCCACCTTATTTGCTGCCAGGAATTGCCGCCTGTAAAAACACAACAGATTAAACAAGTAACAAAACAACAGATTTAATAGAGAGGAAACAACAGCTAAATGAAGAATTGAAGACTTCATTCATACCTGCATGCTTTGAAAGGGCTTTCAGAGGAATACAATTTTAAAGGAACCCCGCCTAGAAGATCTGGAAAAGCGTTGAGCAAAAAGATCGCCCAAGAAGTTCAGTTCTCAATGACCCATCTCAGCATCTAATCCAGTTTCCACTGTGGGTCGTGCTCTTGCTGCAGATTAATCAGTAAAACTGGTATTCACTCGGAAAAAAACAGCCAAGCAAAGTCGATGCAACCTACTAGCATTACTACATTCATAATTTCAAAGAAATGGGTAAAAAACATAAATTACAGACTGATTCAACAGAGCCCCCAAGCACTAGTGTGAAGTCCATCATAAGAAATTTGGGGATCTGTACATAGAAATAATTCGGATATCGAAGCTGCAAAATTGCTCATAATGTACACTTTCCCAAAGCATAATTCATACAAAATGTCCTGCTCATAGCCTATTTGAACTGAACTGCTGTAAATCCCCTTTGGCTATTCCATTATATACGTAAAAGAAATTAGTAACTACACTAATATAGAAAAGAAAAGAAAAATCTGTGTATCAAGCTTCCATATGGGGGTTCGTAATCATCTTTATTCCCTCAAAGTCCTCTCATGTCCTGCACATACCACAAGACCTTTTAAATTTCTTCAATGCCAACTGCTTGCAGACATGCATTCTTTGTCGAAGGACAAGGGCTTTGAAGCATCCAAAATTTCTGAAACAGGAACCTGTTATGCTTTATTCTCATGGGCGGAAAAATTCCAAACAAAACCAATGGGCCCCTTGGGTGAAATCAACTAGGCTTCTCTGATTTCAAGTCCATTGAAGAGTTACCTGGCACCTTTTTATGAGAAACCTTGTGTAGGGGGCAAACCAGTCTGACGCATCTTATAAGGTCTCTCATTGCCGTAATTCCTGCTGTCGGATGGGCCCGACCCAAGAATCCCCGAAGAATTTGGATCAGGAATATGGGTCCCATTGCTCATAGGTCTTTGATGTTGAGGATGAACTTGAGAGTGGAGATCAGATTCAGGTTTCCGCTGTGGTTTCCACGATTCATATTTCCCTGTATTGGGTCCCCTATGAACTAATGCTGATGTATGCTGAAGTGTCTGATTTTTTAACCCTCCAGGCCTTGAAACAGGTCCGGGAGCAGAACCATTGAAGTGGGAGGGTCCCACTCCTGCCTCCTGCCGCTCCAGTTTAAGTTTGGAATATATCTGACTAAGTCTCTCCCCAGACAAATTTGAGAATGTCGAAACATAGTTCCACAGTCGTGCGGTCATCCCTGCCAAAAAAAGGAAATAGTTTTCGTTATGAGTGATGATTATGTTTAACACCAATTCAAATACTTTCCCAACTTCAGAAGATACCAAAAGGGGATCACAAGGCCTACAATTTGTTACACCTAAAGGAAAGGAAGCATAAAAATTCAGCCCTAATTTTAACTTCGGAACATTTTAGGAAGGTAATTGAATTCAGCACTCTTCCTTTTTTACCATCTACACACCCCTTTTTTGTCTGTATTCATGAGAATTTAGAATACTGCCCTTTCATGAGGGAAAAAGTGAAAAAGCCCTTTCACAAGTGAAAAGTGAAAAAATGGAACAGGAATGTAGTAAATTCAGATGAATAAAGACATGAAAGTAGTGCGGATATTTAAAAAAAATAAAAAAGAAGAGTGCAAAAGCTACCAATGAATCAATTGTGCAATTTCTTAGTTTGGATATTGATTATTTCCTTCTCTGGGAGCCTTTGTGGGTAGCCTATAGAGTCAAAGAAAATTTTAAAACCCATATTCAAACAAAGATGCTGAGAATCATACTTTCTTGCCGATAAGGCTCGTCCTCATAGTCAAGGACAATTTGGTCAATCGTTCGCCCAAGAAGTTGAAGATACTTCCGAATTTTAGAAAGAACCTGTAGAGACACACGGGGAATAAGAAAACAATCTTGGACGAACAAAAGATAATAAAAAAATAAAGGCAAGAAAGACAGGAAATCCAGTAACTAAGGACCTTTTCCTTTGGTAGATCAGCACTTGTACTTTGCAATCGTTGAAGCCGTTTAAGGGTCTTTTCTTCCCCAACCATGACATCTTCACACCATTCCATCCATTTCACTTCCTTGAACTGCTCATAAACTTCTTCAGTGTCGGACATCTCACCTTCCTCTTTAACTAAAGGTTCAGCTTTCTGTGCTTTCAGTTGCCTGACCCGGTTTGTTTGGAAATCAAGTTTAGGATAACCTTGTTTCCCTTGCTTTCCCTTGCCGCGAGGCATTGAGATGTTTAAGACATTTTCCCTCTGCTTCTTGGAAACCTTGCGGCTCGCTTTGGCATTTGAATTCTTTTCTCCAACAGCCACAAGTTCCTGGTAACGAGTGTTTAGGCATTCAATTCCAATATAAAAGTTCACATCAAAGGGCAACATATAGAAATGACATGCAACATTGTTCATGAAAAGAATAACAATAATAAGGCCAATGGAGAAGGAACAAGATATACAATCAGTAACTCCACATGTGCATGCAGCAAATATAGATGAGGGGAGGCTAAAACCACAAAACCCCTCTTTTCTGGGTAAGTCACCAGACAACTACTTTTCTAAATATGGAGATTAACATAAAAAAATCATTAAAGCAGTATTACATATCAGCATAAAAACCATAACAAACCAACTTTTAAACCTTCAGTGTAGCTAGAGCTCGCCCCACATTGTTATAATAATTCAGAGGTAGTATGAGCCTTGTTAGGCCTCTCCACTTGGGGCCAATTAGTGTTGAGTTTGATGCTCGAGCATAGGATCATGGAAAGATCTAGTAGGCTATGGGCAATACTCAGCTATTTTCACAATAATTTGTTCCCTCATTGTTCGCATCATAGGTACACCTTATTATACCTCGGATCCAGTTACATAATTATTGCGTCTCAGGGCTTCCCCCAAATCACTATAATAGCACATCCCACGTTAATTGAATGAGCCTTGCGGTCTGTCCCCTCATTACCATTGATTTTGAGTTGGATGCTTTAAAAGTATTGCATCACTTGGTTATCTCATCAAATGAACAAAGCACACTGCATATATCACTCAAATGACATGCCCTATTGAGAGAAACAATTAGCATGTCATTGCCCTTACTTACAGATGAGGTCTGTGCTTAATACAGTAACATTCGTGCCTGTTGCAATTAATTTGAGATACAGAACCAACTGAAACTTAGATAAAAGAATAAGTAAACAAGTGATAAAAGTATGTAAAGAAGTAGAGACCAGTGTGTTCCTGATAACTCAAGGCAACAAAATACCGGGAGAGGAAGTTGGCCAAAATGATTATATTCGGTACTTCTTTTATTAGGATTTGACTCGCTTGTATTATATTACTTCGGTGTTAAGCAATTAGGGTTACGGTCTTCCTCTCTATCGCTCTCATGGCATTGGAGCAGAAGCCAGAATGTTGCCGGTGCCCATGTTTTCTGGAGCCACTGGCTGATGTTACCGGAAAACTGAGATTCTCATTGCGGATTAGTCTGATCTGATCCTCTTCTCCTCCCATGTTCTTCAAAAGGTTGCACTATTACTTTGATTTGGTGTTTGAATTTGCAGTTAGATACTCTGTTCAGTCCTAGCTTGTTCATATCTCAGCCGTGATTCAGCCCTAATTTCGTCCTCAGACAAGTCAACTCTCACAGAATAGAACAGTTATCAAAGGTTCGTAGGATCAGTTGGCATTCACTGAATCAAAAAACCGAACACTAATGATGTGTATTGCACCTATGGAGACGACATAGATAGTTACAAATTCTGATGCCTCTAAGGTATGACTGCAAAAGAATTTGTGGTACTATTCTTCATCAAACTCCTCTCCATTCAACAACGACAACAACATTAACAGAACCCATCTAGTCCCCAATCATTGGGGGTATGGGCGGGATGATTGGAGACAGACCTAACCTTTGGCAATATGCACAAAGTGGCTCCACTCATAATACCACTGAAACAGTTGCCCCCCTAAACCTCCAAGAACCGAAGAGCTACAGGGACGTTTCGCTGCAAAGCCATGCCCCCAAGTCAAAGCCAAAAGGCATCAAGGAGGGCAGGCCTAGAGGCCCAAATCAATTTTTGTGCTAATTACAATAAAAATTGATTTATTGCCAGGGGAAATTCATGTAGGGGTAGTACCAGGACAGGGTTACTTCCTTCATCTAGTCATACAGCGTCAGTATACCCTACCAATGATGAAACCAACACATGGAGCAACAAACTACTTGTACACCTCCGAATGATTGCAGTTTTTGTCAACAAAAAGGTCATTGGAAGGCACCACTGCTCTTGGGTCGCCAAGGCTATAGACAACACTAGCCAAGTAGAATTTTATTATTTGAATTTCCTATATTCCGCTTCCGCCAATCTAAAAAGGGCCTTAAAACCCTCTTTTTTGTGATGCTAAATAGGAATTAGATCAACAAGCTGAGAGGCCATCTAGAGCTACTGTGCAGTACAAGATGGCAAAGATAACTAGTCACCTACCATTTCCAGAAGTTGAGAAGCCCGGTCATTCAAGTTTGGAGCCCGTGGTAGGAACGTTTCATGATGTTGAAGTTCCACGGGAGCAATTTTCTTTGTCAGACCGAGCTTTTCATCCAACCTTATCTTCTCCCAATTCCCGAAACCATGGTAGTGAATTCCCAAAAGCAATTTAGCATCATCCTCTAATGACAAGGTAAACAAAGGAAAAAGTTTACCCACCGCATATAGCAAAGAAAGAACTAAAATTGGATGATTTCAAAGGGAGTAAAGACTTTACTCTGATTCCATCCGCAACCTTTAGACCAAGTTGCAGGCTTAAGGTACATTAAAGCTCGGAATTGTGAGATGGGATCCGCAAATCGACTGATGCGCTGCGCCAAGAGTTGAAGTCCTTCAACACGGCTTAGTAATTCATTAGCCTTTATAAGGATACCAAAAAAATCCAATGTAGGCCCCTGAAGGTAAATACCACACTCGATTGTTATTTTCCCATATAGGCAGTGTGCTCCATCAGAAACAAACATTATACATCCCACTTGATGAATAACAGGAAATTCTAACCTTTGGATCAAAACTCCCTCCTTTAACTGCTTCTCTACAACCGTCAATCAAAGCTTCGAAAAGCTCAATTTGTGCTTCAATGGGAGCAGCTTCAACCACCCCACCAACCTCGGCTGCTATCAAGCCAATTTGACTGGGATTCCCAAACTTCTTAACCTAATTTCGGAAGAATATGAATATTAAAACGGAAATCACGAGAAAAGATTTATGCTGTAACAAAGGACAAACATACTAATTCTCCATAATGGTTAACTTCTCATATCCCCACAGCGATACTCACAAACAGAGAGCCATGAAAACAGAGAGCTATGAAGATCATGCAAGGACAAACTCATATAGAACTCTACAAAGCCATAACAGCAGTGATGCGTCTCCAGTAAATGAAAAAAGAAAAGCGAAAACCAAATGTAAGAAAATAACAAAAATCGTTACAGCTAGGAAACTAGGATATCCAAAATTCACGAAGAAGAAAAAACCCAGAAAAGGAGCTATCAAACAAAGAAACCAATTTTACTCCCTAAATGTAGGGAATAAAAAGTATGGGCGAAGAAGTCCCAATAACAACTTTTAGAAACTTTTTCACAAACAAATTGAAAGTTTTCATCGATTTTAGTTTACCATTGGCTCCCAAGTGACTGAAACTTGTTGCAGTGTGTTGTGCGTCTAAATGAGAATTATCGTTGAATCCTAGTGTCTGAAGTTGTTCAAAAAAAAAAAGTGTCTGAAGCATGTCCGTCTATCAAAGGAATGAGAAAAGACACGTGTACCCGGATCTTTGACTAGTGTTGTGTCCAATGCATGAGCCAAAAGAGACACGATGTGTCCATGCTTCTTTGAAATTGGTTCAATGGATGAGGCCAATATCAAGTGAATATAATAGTTGGGAGCCTTGAAGACCACAATATCCTCACTGAACTAAAATAACAACCACGAGTCTAGAGCTTTAAGTCGAAGACTTCTGCATCTTTTATAATGGAGGGCATGCTTGTGCAAAACATTATACACGTATAGGAGAAGAGTGTGATCTTACCGCCCTGAAGAAGCGTGTAGCATCTCTCTTTGGCAAATTCCCATATGACCAACCTCTTACTTGAGCAGCAGTTCCCTCGATTGCTGGCACTGTATAGGCAGAACTATCTGCCTTGCGGCGCTTTGGTCCTCTCTCCGGAGGTTCAACTCCCTTCTTCCTTTTATTACTTCTCTCAGATGGATTAGCCTCTACATAACTCTTATTGTTTCTTGCAGCTCGAGGGGCTAAAGCTTCCTAAGAAGAGAAGAAAGCAATAGATGAAATTTTATCACTTCTAGGAGTAAGAAAAGTAGATATACACGTGTTCACTGGAATTAAAAAAAAATTAAAATTAAAGATAACTACAAACCAAAAGTTAGGTTCATACCTCAGCTTGAGCTATCGCATCCGGTTTTATCCAGCGACTCCAAAAACTCCCGTCATCTTCAGCACTACCGAAGTTGGCAACCTAAACATTGTCACAAATAAAATAACAGCTCTAACAACAAAACAGAAGAAGGGGGGGGGGGGGGGGGGGAGGTAAACAAAACCCCATTTCTCAAAGTTAAGATGATCATAAGGTTATGTGGGTTGTCTTGCCTTAAAAGCACTCAACAATTCATTCCCTTGCTCTTCTGTAGCTTCTTTTTCTTCAACTTTTTCTGCTCGTTCAAGAATTTCATCAATATCCATACTTAAAAGCCTCTTTTTGCTTTCTTCATCATTTTTTTCTTCCTTAAATAGTTCCACTGCGCCAAACCTCAAGATTGCTGATAGCTCATTCTGTAATCATGAGAAGAATACGTAAGACGAAACGGCAAGGACAAAGAACACGAATCTGCCAAGGACAACTACTAGAATAAGTAGCTCTTTTGACCTAACCAATGTTTTCGAAGTCCAAAAATCTCTCATGTAACGCATATTGGTTTAAAAATACACGTACTCTTTCAATCGATATCCTTACCTTGTCAAAGGAACTCCCCTTTTTTGTTTCTTTCTTCTCCAATCTACCCTCAGCATTCAATTTTTGAATCACCAAATGGTCAAGTACCTATGAAGGATATCCGAATAAGAAACCCACAGCAGGTAACCAAATCTAAACCTAAGCACAACAACGTATCTAAAGATACATAATATGCAAAACCATTATAGCAAGAACCAAGATGATGCTTATTCGAATACCATCTTCTTCTTAGCACGCTCCAAGATATCTTCCTCCACGCTCTTGCTTGTAACAAATCGGTAGATGTTAACAACTTCTTGCTGCCCAATCCTGTGAGCTCTACTCATTGCCTATGTGAAGAAAAAAATCAACAAAGGAATAACATTTGAATGTGAAATTAAGAACAAGACAAAACTCATAATGAAAAAGAAAGAACATTTCATCCTAACCTGTAAGTCATTTTGAGGATTCCAGTCCGAATCAAATATTATAACTGTGTCAGCTGTCGCAAGATTGATGCCTAGGCCACCAGCCCGAGTTGAAAGAAGAAAACAGAAATCATCACTACCAGGTGCATTAAAATGCTCCATAGCCTGCTGACGTAACTCAGCCTTGGTACTACCATCTAGCCTCTGAAATTGGAAACCTCTAAGTGACAAATATTCTGCCACTATATCCAACATCCTGACCATCTGCATCAAAATACAAAGTTAAGACTGAAGAATCAGCTTAATGCGCTTGAGTCATACGATCAACCACTAAATGATCAAATTTGATGTAAAAAACAACCAAACCAAACCGAGCCTTATGTCCCAAATCAATTGGGGTCGGCTACATGAATCATTTTCCTCCACTAAGCTCTGTCAAGTGTTGCTTGCTCACTTAGCCCTAGTAGACTCAAATCCTTGCGCACTACCGCATCTAATGTCAATTTGGGTCTTCCCCTCCCCAAAGCGTTGCTACTCAAAGCTATCCTATCCGCTCTCTTAACTACTGCATCCGCTAGTCTCCGATAGACATGCCCAAACCACCTAAGCCTATTTTCCCTCAACTTCTCCTCTATAGGTACTACACCTACTATCTCGCGGACTATTTCATTTCTAATCCTATCTCGTCTAGTTTTACGAGACATCCACCTCAACATTCTCATTTCCACTACACTTATCTTGTTCACCTGTTGTTTCTTAATAGGCCAGCATTCTGCCCCGTAAAGCATCGATGGTCTTATGGCTTTCTATAGAATTTACCCTTCAATTTTGTGGGTACCCTCTTGTCACACAGTACACCAGTAGCGCTTCTCCACTTGAGCCACCCCACTTGGATCCTATGGGTCACATCCTCTGCAATTTCTCCATCTTGACTAATAATAGAGCCTAAATACTTGAAATGGTCACTCTTTGGTATCTCCTGGTCTTGAATCACCACTCTTTCTTCGGACGCACTACTGTACTGGTACCACTAAACTTGCAAACCATATACTCAGTTTTACTCCTACTTATCCGAAAGCCCTTAGACTCTAGTGCATCCCGCCAAATTTCTAATTTAGCATTAACACTGCTAGCAGTTTCATCTACAAGGACAATATCATCTGCAAACAACATACACCATGGGATATCCTCCTGAATCTGTCTAGCCAATTCATCCATAACTAAAGCGAAAAGGTACAGGCTCAAGGCTAACCCTTGGTGCAATCCTACTGTGATGGAAAATTCACTCGTTTCCCCTGCTGGTGATCTAATGGCAGTGACGGCACCTTCATACATGTCTCTAACCCATAACTAAAGCGAAAAGGTACGGGCTTAAGGCTGACCCTTGGCGCAATCCTACTGTGATGGAAAATTCACTTGTTTCCCCTGCTGGTGATCTAATGGCAGTGACGACACCTTCATACATGTCTCTAACCACATCGATATACCCTTTGGTCACTCCCTTTCTCTCCAGAACCCACCATATAATGTCTCTAGGCAACCTATCATAAGCCTTTTCTAGGTCTATAAAAACCATATGAAGATCCTTCTTCGTTGACCTGTGTTTTTCTACTACTCTTCTTAGTAGGTAAATAGCTTCCACAGTCGATCTCCCAAGCATGAACCCAAACTGTTTCTCCGACACCATAGTCACCATCCTCAATCGATGCTCAATAACTATTTCCCACAACTTCATCGTATGACTCATCAACTTAATACCTCTATAGTTGTTGCAACTTTGAATATCCCCTTTATTCTTGCAGATAGGTACTAAGATACTCCTCCTCCATTCGTCTGGCATCCTCCAAGATAAAATAATAAAAAGAAAAAAACTTTTTGAAGAGCCCCTTCAAACAAAATACATTTAACTGAACTAGACAAAGCAACCATGTACTTTTTTGTACAAATTACAACCAAAATGACAAGTTTCATTTCAAATAATCATTCGTTCAAAAAAACCAAATACCAGGTTCAATTAGTTCAGGTGCCTGCACAAAGTTTAAAACGTGATCATTGACCAAGGTGCAAAGACAGATGAACTTGCAAGGCCAAAGGAAGAATTCTTGGGTTGAGGAACAATATATGGGGCTGAGGCATTTTGATTTTTATTGATCTCAAATATTCAGGTGATTTCAGATTTCGATTGTAAAGCCAGAATCCAACTCATGCCTGAAACTTTTTCCTCCATATGCCTCAGCTTTCATTAAAAGATTCAACCACTAAAAGAGCTGAGCCAGTCCAAGCCCAATCCCATCGGCATCCAACCAAGCCAACCTTGTAGAGATATTCTTGAGTTCGCAACAATATGAGCGAGTCAAGAGCTCAACCTGAAGTAAGCAAGACAGAGCCTTGACACTATGATACAGAGCCTTGACACTCTAATACAGAGCTTAACAGAGTTAAGCTACAGCCCGAAACTCTACTTCATCTTCATGAACCATCAGCAAGATGGAGCAAAATAAATTCGACAATAATCAAAACAAAAATGTCTATACAAGATATTTGCAGACCAATGAATCACAAATTTAGTATAAGCAAGTTGCCAACTTTTACATCAAGAAATATGGTTTCCAAAACTAACCTGAGAAAATATTAATACGCGATGATTAGTCTCATGCAATCTGACAAGAAGCTTATCTAGTATAACTAGCTTCCCACTGCTGAGTATTATCCGCTCCAGCTTACTGCTACCTGTAATATTTGTGTCCCCACCGTAACCATGATCTGCACTTTCGAATAGAAATGGATGATTGCAACATTTCTTCAATTCTACCACAATATTTAAAAGTGAGACCTGCAAATAATGGAGAGAAATGTCAACACTATAACTCATGTCGGGATCAAGCAGAGATCAGCAATTAACAATTAGTCAATCGACGTCAAAGATAAATTTTGCTTATTTGTTCTCGTCCAAATTATCCATGCCTGTTATTTAAGAGAAAGCAAACCACATGTATATTTACCAACAGTAATAATGGCCAGTAGGGAAAATAGAAAAACCCAAATAAGTAAGAAAATCCATCACTTAATTTAGGCAGTCACCTGATTTCCACGAACTCCTTTGTTTAAATCACTGAAGTTGCGTTCCAAGATCCATTTATAATACCTGTATTAATGAACAACCCTTCGGTGTGAAAGAAATGAACATAGGCAGTAAAGTACAAATGTAAACAATAGAAAGCACCTACTGTTTCTGAAGAGGTGACATCTCAACCCGGAGAATTCGTTCAATCTTTGGAGGCAAGGACTTCTCCACATCCTTGATTACTCTTCGAAGGATGTGAGGCCTCAACTCCATATGAAGATTAGCCAGCTAAACAAAACAACCAAATTCAAACTTTGGAGTTCCCACGAGTAGAAAAGAGTAATTTATTATGTTTATCTCATTGATACAAGGTTCCACTAGGGGATAAGTAAAGAATGGAAGTAGAAGTTAAAGGTAGGAGACAATGGCATGTACCTCAATTTCATTGAACGAACTAAGGTTCTTGTAATTTTGAACAAAGTCGTCCTTACTCTTAAACTTATGAGGATCAAGGAAGTGAAGCAGAGCCCTGGCAATTTGAGAGAGAGAGAGAGAGAGAGAGAGAGAGAGAGAGAGAGAGAGAGATCATGGTCTTTACACAACCTCTTAAAAAACATGCACAGTTTCGGCAGGAGATCCTTATCCTTCAAAAGTAACAGGAACCCAAGAGAGAGAAAAACATGAAACACTACATACAAATGCAGCAGAATCAAATTGATAATTTATTTCCAGCTCGCTTTACCAATTTAAACACCATAAAAAAATTTAATTAGGATACCAATCCACATGAATAAAATAAAACAATCCTGGCTCACTCATGCAATCACTCATGAAACTCAGCATCATTGACTTAAATGCATCGTCTTGCATCAACAATGGCTTGAGCTTTACGATTTTGCAAGGAGACAGTACGTGATTTCACAATCTAAAACTCAACATCATGGCCTTTCAAAGCTTTTCTTAACAGACAACTATCAGTGAAAACATTGTTGAAATAATAATTTGAAAATAATTACTGGAAACAAAATATGTGACAAACATTTTTAATAAGCAGGAACAATAATTACCATAGCTCTTCAACACTGTTTTGCAAGGGAGTACCAGTGATAAGCAACTTGTTCTTGGTGCTAAATTCCTGCGGCAACACAACATGGCATCTAAAACTAACTATTCCAGAAAGATACATGACTATAATGTATAACAGACACACCAAAACACCAGGGAAAATAAATTAATAAATACAAACACACCAAAACCACAAAAAAGTCTATTGGCACGTTGGCATACCAAAAGTGATGTATACAGTGAAGCCTCACTGTTCTTTAACCTATGAGCTTCATCTACCATAAGATAGGTCCATTTGATTTTGGATAACACCACCTTATCCTTCAATAGTACTTCATATGTAGTCAACAGTGCATCAAACTTTATACCCCTGCCACCTTTTTTATTATTGTAAAATTCATATTGCTGGCAAACCTGCAATAAATGAAATTTTGCAAAAAATTAATAAAGTTCAACTATCTGCATGGTAGTACAACAAGACCCCACAAAATTCCACTTATTCGTCAAAACTTAAAGTACAACAGAAAAGGTTTTCCCTTAAGCAACATACAAATGCATGATATAACATCCAAAAATCCGGAATATGTGATACGAAATCCAGTAGAGCAACTACGACAACTCGGAAGGGGATAATATCATCTACTCTGATTGATCAGTTCAAATGGACAACAATAAAGCTACAAGTGAGGATAGTTTCATTTCAACATGACTCGTAAGATGTTTGCCCAAATTGTTACAGAACTCGGAACCTTGAAAAAAAAACCAACCAGATACTTTCTCACATCCATATCATTCTAAAAGAAAAGTAGCCCAATAATTACAGGTCCACTGCAACCACCCTAAAGAGGATGCACAAATCCGTTCACATAACCAAACCAAACCAAACCGAGCCTTATGTCCCAAATCAATTGGGGTCGGCTACATGAATCCTTTTCCTCCACTGAGCTCTATCAAGTGTTGCTTGCTCACTTAGCCCTAGTAGACTCAAATCCTTGCGCAC
>JAXBDA010004441.1:0-28951 GCA_036023075.1 Gaultheria prostrata | reverse complement strand
TATATTAAATAGTCCGAATATGGAACGAAATGGAAGGCTGTTAAGGTGGATAGGTGTTAGGCGCAATATTCAAGAGGTCACAAGTTCGAACTCTCGCGGAAGCAAAGAAGAAAGCTTGGGAGTGCATAATTTTTTTTGTAATGTGCTACAATTAGCGACAAAAAATTTCGTCGCCAAAAATGTAATTGGCGAGGAAAATATTCCTCGCAAGTTGCTGTTGGTAGACGGTTGTATCAGGTGCCGGACGGAATTTATTTAGAAATGGCGAGGAAAATTTTTGTCGCTAATTGCAAAAACCTTTTGCGACGCAGTATAGGCGAGGATAGGGGGCGAGGAAATATTTCCTCGCTAATACCTTAGGCGAGGAAAATTGATGCTCTAGCGACGAATTTTTTTCCTCGTCGTAGCACGATTTTGTTGTAGCGTGGGATTCTAAAAACCTTCCCCCCTCTCTCAGCTTCTCTTGCTGGAGAAGACTTCCTATAACTCAAATAAAAGACAATTCGGCCTCTCCTTTTTTTTTTTTTTTTTTTTTACAAGTGAAGATTTTGATAAAGTTTCTTTAAGTGGAATTTATGGCAGAAAGGGAGAAAAAAATCTGCTGGGCCTCCACCTCATTACTCTTGTAACCAACCAACCGGCAATTCTTTCAATTTTTACCACAATTCGACCTCTGTTTTCCACAGTGGTTTGTTTACAATTGTACCTAACAAACCAACTCGATAAAGATAAGGGTACGGAAGCAAAGGGTACCAAAAATGTACTAAGTTACTTTGGAAGGTCCACGTTTGGGTCTTACACAAATGATTTAAACCGTTCATTAATTTTAAAATAATTTTTTGAATGTCCTTGCAACAATTCAGCTCAATTGGATATGCGTAAGTGAGTGATCCAATATTCAAATTTCTCATTTATAATTTAGGATCCTATATTGTAAATGAAAACTTGAAATTTGGATCAATCAAATTACACATCCAATTGAGTTAGTTTTTTACAATGTCATTTTTAAAAAAATTATTAAATGGTTTGAATTATTTATGTGGGACACAAACTTTAGTCCCGTAAACCGCTTGTACATCTTCGATACCATTTGTGTCAGTATCCATAGTCGTGTTCCAAGTTCAAACCAACTAGGACTTGGTTGTTGAATCAGTTTTTCACTTTTTTGGCCATTGTGGGCTAACTTTGGTGACTTAATTTATGATGACACTGCCCTTTCTGTTGTTTTCTCTTAGGCTTTGTTTGGAACATGACACTGTCCTTTCTGTTATTTTCTTTTAGGCTTTGTTTGGAACATATGAAAAAGAAAGCAAAGGAAAAGAAAATTAAAAAAAATTCCATCCTTGTTAACTTTTGAGAGTAATACATTTTCCTCGCAATTTCTTCCGTAACCATTTTCCTTTCCTTTACTAAGTTTGGGTAAATTTTAACATCGCATAGTTTTGCTCAGCGAGAGAAATTTAAAAAATATGGAAGCATATAAGACAACAAAATAAACTACAATGGCTGCCTTTAGTGCACTTTTTGTTTCCAATTTTAGGCTGCCTTTAGTGTACATTTTGTTTCCAATTTTTGGCTTCATTTATATATTTTTTCGGTTTCTCTTATCGAACTGAACAATGTAATGTACAAATTATACTTGAATCTAAAAAAAATTAAGAGAAAATAATAATAAAAAAGCCACACCAAAACATCACCTTTAATTGTAATAATGGCACCTGAGAGATTGAGAGAGGTATTGTTGCTATACTGATGGATGCAAGTGCCTACTAAGAAAGTCCAATAGGGAGGTATAACCATTTGCATAATTCAGCAAAATAAAGACTTGAAAATAATCCATTTCTTTAAAGAAAATATAAAAAAAAATTAATGAAAATTTCAACTACTACCTCCGGTGATTTGCACGTTCCAGTCATTTTTCGGTAAACTAAGGTAGCTTCCGATTTCCATTTTCTAGTGCATTTTAAGTGGGATTGATGAGGTGGCAAGTATAACCATATTTGATTCCAAAACTTGCCTAGTTTACAATCCATTTTCATCACCATTGGAGCACAGAGTTGTATAATTAGTGTCAAATTATAACAATACAACCCCTGCTCATTCTCATTGGAATTGCTCCTATGAAATCAAATTCCCCAAAAATGGTAGATGCGGGCTCCATGCCAGTAGTACCATGGATGGAGCCGGGGGTGCCAGTAGGGGCGGTCGCCCCTGCAAGGAAAAAAAAATATCTAGTTTTATATAGGGAAAAAAAATTTCAAAAAATTTACTATTAATTTATATAGGCTCGCCCCTACGCAGCACCGGCCCTGACCTAAAGCCGGAGGTGCGGCCGCTTTAGGCCCAAAAAATTAAGCAAGAATTAATGGCCTACTCTAAGATACGAAATTTATACTATATATAATTGTTTTTCCAAAATATACAAGAAGCTTGGCATCTGCCATTGTGGTCAGTGCGTATCCACTATAACCATGACGTCCTTGGTTCGAAACTCGATAGGTCTTTTTGGCAGAATTTCCTTTTTCTTGTTTTCTCTATTGTAATCCTATTAATCTATATTAGTCATTTCTATTCTTTTTTCTTTTTTTTCTATTAGATTAAAAATGTTAAATTTTTTCTATTGTACTCCTATTAATCTATTAGTCTTTTATATCATTTTTTCTTATTTTCCTATTAGATTAAAAATGTTAATGAATTCTCTTCTTGTTATAAATATTACTATCTTACAATTAAAGTTAACAATATGGTTAGTTTGAAAATGAGCGGGACCTGTTATGTTTGATTCATTTTGTCAGAATGGTATAAAAAAATTTAAAAGTTTGTTTAGTTAACTTACAAAGTTAAAATACCATGTTTATTATTTTTTTAAATATGTTAGTCACCTATATTGAATGTTTTGGGGAAAAAAAATGAGGGGCCTATCTATTAAAATTCGCTTTAGGCCTTTGTAATCTCAGGGCCGACCCTGCCTCTGCGTAATGAAAATTCCTATCTCCATCCCTGAGTAGTACCCTATGGGTCAATGCATGGGTCCTCTTGGTTGGTGAGTCTATAGTAACTCGTCGAATCATGCGAGAAACTACAACTCAAACTTGAATGGCGGGTCTAAAGCAAGGCTCTTAGAGTCTGATGTTGTTTGCAAAGAACGATAAAAAACATACTCATATGAAAAAGGTAAAACAAATCAAATACATATAACTCGCCCCACTCATTATCAATTTATCCTTCTTAGATCGAGGAACCCGATTCCAACGAGTAAAAGGTGTGGTTTAGCATCAAACTCCAAAGTTTGAACCATGTATTGTGAACCAAAGTGTGAAAAATAGCTATTGAATTTGCGGGAAAGCACAACCACACATGTTTGAATACCTAAGGCTAGGCTAACAACGGAGGCTCAAAGATGTCTTCAGTAGAAAACACATTCTCCACAAGAAAAATAAAGTAGTGATGTGGCGAGGTTGCCAATTTAAAAATAAACTACAGTAACAGTTAACGCGGAATTAAAAGCTTGCATTAAGATTATATTGAGAAGCTATTTGTAATGGATCCGGGAGGCCTACTGTGAGCTGCTCACAGCGGGGTGTGCTATCATTCCAAACGACATTGTTTGGGCCATATAAGGGAAACACTGGTAATTTGGTTTGGGCTCCCTTATTTGCCCAAAACAAACAGTGCCATTTGGAAGAACTAAAGGAACAACACGCCCATGCCCCATTTGTAACTTCATTGACAATATTGTCAGTCAAGTATTCAAAAGTATGGGTGTAATTAGTCCAGATTTGACCGTTTTTGTAGAAATCCGAGAACCAAACCATATACTAAACCATAACCAGATCAGTAGACATATGGAACCAAACCAAACCAAACCATCAGACCGGTCCGGTTTGGTTCCGTTTCTTGTTCTAAACCATGTTAAAAAACATGAATAACATATCACTAGTTTATAAAATTGCTAACAAAATAAACCGGATAACAATTGCAACACTTTCATTAATATTAAAAATAAAACTTGTCCCCAAATTATCACCATTAAACCAATCTACAACTTGATCAAGCAACTAACAACATAACTAAAACAACTATTAAAATACCGTGGTAAAAAAATAACAATAGGCAATACTAGCTATAAGAACCAACAATAACATCAAAAACTTTTAAAGTGCATCTTTTGCATCCCAAAACAATAGCCCCAAACTCCCTTCCATGTTGAAAATAGTAGGCCAAACTTACTTGGGGATCACATCAAAAGGAAACTTTGTTCAAAGCTACAAATCCCAAATGAAAGCGCGAGTATTAGATTATAAACAAAACACAACAGAAAAATAAAGTAACTAAAATTTTTATTTTACGTAATTCAAGCTCTTCCATTTCAGCCATGCTTTCTTCCATTTCAAACGAAAATGGAGTAGCGCGAAACCAATCTTACATACAAATCAAGCACTTCACAAGCTTCGGAGTAGGAGAACTTCAAAACTGGTCTATCACACGACCTCCGACACTGAAGGCAGCCTCCGAGGCAACGATGGATACTAGAATAGCTAAAACATCCCGAGCAACTTCAGAAAGAGCGTCAACTATGGTAGATCTAAAAAGGTCAGAATAACAAAAGTGTACATTTCATCTTCAAATGTGGGTCCAGCACAACAACAATCAATAACAACATATTCATCTTTTTTATTTTGCCCCAATATTTATCAAAATTAGCCTTCATTTTTGTAGTCATGCCACTAATGGACAGAAACACATCACTCAAGGATTCTGCAACTTTTTTTCCATTCAGCTAAGAAGTTCTCATTTGTACAAACTTCAAAAAAGTACATGATAGAGGTGACATATGTAGAACTAAATAAGTGGATTGTCGCAATGTAAATATGAAATCAATGACTGAACCATATTACACTGTTCTATTTTTTGGAACCAAAACCAACCCATTAGATCACGGAACCAATCTAAATAGATCAGTTCAGTCCGGTCGATCTAATTTTGCGATTTTTTCGATTTTCTTGTACACCCCTATTCAAAGGAGTCCTTAACGAAAACACGAACATATTTTGCCTCATTTACCGTAACTTAATAGAAGTGCAACAGAAAACTGAAGCGGAAGGCCATTGTTATTTCAAATACTTGAGAGGAGGGGAGGTCTCTATAAATGCCTTAAAACTAAAGATTAAGGCTCCATTCCACTAACTAAAAAAGCCAAAAACTAGTTTTTTGTGTTTTTCGAGACAGGTTATCCCATCACAATACATCACATAAAAAATCACAAAAAGTCAATGCGTTTTTCGAGTTCTTACATTAAAAAGCAAAAAAAAACCAAGTTAGCGGAACACCCCCTAAAAAGTTATGCCATTGTAAGAGCATCAATATCAAAGTAGAGAGCAAACTCCCCTAAAACCTAAAAAATCAGCCTCATCAAATGCCTTACCAATTTGCTATATTTCTTAACTTTGCTACAGTACACACACCAAAAGAGGTGATCTACTGTTCACGCACCAAGGCCTCGTTCAGTTGTCAAGAAAATATGAGAAATGATGAAAAAATCAACTTTTCCATGACCTTTGGGGTGTTCAGTTACCAGGAAAATAATGAGACCTACAAAAATAATTTTCCCACTAGGACTCACTTTCGCACAAAATGCATCCTGCAAAAAAGAAGGAATTATATGTCATGAGAAAGTTTGCTCTTGGCCAATTATACTTTACTGGAAAAATCTTTTACCAAGTGAATACTCACAGGAAAATAAATTTTCTTTTCCTTTAATTCACTTCGTTACACTTTTCTCAGAATTAACTTTCTCGCGTAATATTCTTGACAAATGAACGGAGCCTAAAAGAAGAGGTGGAGGGAGGGAAAAGTAAAAGTTAGAAAAATTTAAATAAACTGAGTTGCTAAAATATAATATGTATAAAAATATTTTTGAGATTAAATTTGGTCCCCACAAGAATCCTCTAATTTACCCCTTGACATTCGCGGCAGGCCAAACCGTCGCCCACCTAAAACCCTAGCCCATAACTGTGGAGTTCAAGACCTAGGGTTTCTGCACCACTCTCTCCCTCTCTCTTCCGCCATGGAAGGCCTCGATATGCAAGAACCACCACCGTACTCCCCACATGATTCCGACGACTTCTGCAATTCCATCATTTCTAGATTCAGCAACTCGACGGAGGAGCACCACCAACACCTCTGCACAGTCATCGGCGCAATGTCTCAGGAGCTCAAGGACCAAAACCTCCCTCTCACCCCCATCGCCTACTTCGGCGCCACGTGTTCCACCCTCGACCGCCTCTCGTCCGAGCCCGCCCCGCCCCCCCACGTGCTCGATTCACTCGTCACCGTCCTATCTATGCTCCTCCCACGTGTCTCTTCCGCTATTTTGAAGAAGAAGACCGAGTACGTGTCGGACGTCGTCGTTCGCGTCATGCAATCGAAATCGGCGGCAACTCCTGGTGCAACAGCCTCGGCGATGAAATGCGTTTCGCATTTGCTGATCATCGGAGAGAAGTTCTCCTGGTCCGATGTATCATCGCGTTATAAAATTCTTGTTGATTACGTAACTGACGACCATCCAAAGGTGATGTTTTTGTGATTCCCTCTTCTTTACTTTCCCGTTGTGTGTTTGCTTTTTAGTCTTCTAGTTGGATGCGATAGTTGGTGCTTACTTTGCTGTAGGTTTCTTCTTTTTTCCTTCAGTCACGTGATAGTTCCCGAATCTCCAATTCTCGCAATTGCCATGGCTTTTATGCTTATATGTCGCTGGAGAATTATGATGGATTTGAATCTGAGCTAAATCTGTAATGAAAATGTATGTATACGGGGACGGATACAAGAACTTAACGTTGGGGCTGGCAAAAGATAATACAAGCATTATAATGTGAACAATAAACGTTGTTTGGGGGCAAGTGTGAAATTTTCAGAAATATTTTAGGGGGCAAACATCAAATTTTTCATTGTCTCAATTGAGGTAATGAACCTCCCAGAATACTGTCTTGGTCCAAGTGGCGATAGCAATTTTCTTCTGTATGTCCACAGAGTTGTCAAATGAGCACCTAAGAGTACTATATAGTAAGGAGTTTTTTCTGAAGTTTGTTCATATGAAATATGTAGACTGCACTTTTTGTAAGCAAATAATTTACATATGACTTCGGATGATGCTAAGAATCCAAATTTTTGGTGGACAGGTTAGGAGACAGGCTCATATTTGTCTTCGTGATGTCCTTTTTAGTTTTCAAGGATCAGGGGTGCTAGCACCAGCTAGTGAAGCTATCACAAACATCTTAAAAAGGTTAGTGCTGCTTGCGGGTGGATCGACTGCAAGTGCTTCAGTAGGGCCCAAAGGAGCTCAGGAGATACTCTATGTTCTGGATGCTCTTAAAGAATGTCTTCCTCTTTTGTCCTTGAAGTTCTCGACCAGCATCCTGACGTACTTCAAATCTCTGTTGGAACTACGACAACCCGTCGTTAGCAGGCGCATTACAAATAGTTTGAATGCCCTTTGTCTCCACCCAAATTCAGAAGTTTCTCCTGAGGTGCTGCTCGATCTGTTATGTGCATTGGGCCTTTCTATATCTGCAAATGAGATGTCTGCAGATGACATGACATTCACTGCGAGGCTGCTCGATATTGGAATGTCAAAGATTTATGCTCTTAACAGGAAAATTTGTGTCGTCAAACTCCCTCTTGTCTTCAGTGCACTTGGAGGTTTGTTTTCTCTTGCAGTTATTTCCCCTTCCTTAAAGATTGTTTAATTGGTTAATGATATGTTTCTTGGAATTGGTGACATACACTGAAGTTTGTGTGTAATCAAATTCCAGTGACATTGTGACATAGGTGAATAAATAACTAGTATGTTTCTCACATGGTTTTCCTTTTTCTTGTTCCCCCCCAGATGTTTTGGCGTATGAATACGAGGAGGCATTATTTGCTGCCAAAGAAGCTTTCAAAAATATAATAAATGCATGTATTGATGAAAGCTTGATCAAACAGGGAGTAGATCAGATTATGGCCAGGGCAAATGTAGACACAAGAAAATCTGGGCCAACCATCATTGAAAAAGTTTGTGCAACTATTGAAAGTTTATTTGATTATCGCTGTGCTGCAGTCTGGGACATGTCGTTTCAGGTTGCTTCAACGATGTTTGATAAATTAGGTATCTTGCTTATGGGCATGGTCTTCTCTGTCAATGACTTTAGCTTTGTGTTATGTTACCATGCTACTCTGGAAAAGGAAACATAAGAGAGTAGATATTTGTACTGGCAAAACAACCTTTGCTGCAATGTTTGATTATAATTGCCATATGTTCTGTCCAGATGTACTTGTATATTGTTCGTACAGATTGTTAATCTCTCACTAAGGGTAAAAAACTGCTTTTTCAGGTGTATATTCGTCTTACCTATTAAAGGGCACGCTTAAGAACCTGGCAGATATGCAGAAATTGCCAGATGAAGACTTCCCTTACAGAAAGCAGGTAGTTTTTTTTGTTTCCCGACACCCCTTGGTGTACTTTGATTGCATGATCTTCTTTTCATTTTTTCCATGCTATTGATAGTTTTGTATTGGTATTCTTGTTGAATCAGTTACTCCATTGTTTTGCTTTACAGTTGATCAGTGATATCCAATTCATTAGATTAGATATTATATTATTCACTGGGAATCATGAGTCCCATATCGGTTTTTTCTAATGTATCTTGAGCAATGAGGTTTTTCTGAAGCAAGCAATGAAGTTTTTCTGAATCTAGCGAAGTGGAAAATGGTATTTTCAGTTTAATAAATTAAGGAGTTCCACAAATATACCAGAGCTTCAAGATGCCATGTGCACTATTCAGGATATAGATTCTGGTATATTTTATGGATGCTTGTACTTGGGTTATTAGAACGACTGCCTTAAGGTGATGATGCCCGCTATGTGCAACAGAGGTAGCCATGAAAGTTATTGCTTTGTTGGTTATAAGTTGAGTTTGTTGAAGAAAAATTTAATAATACATTGTTCTCTGGTTTGTGTTTAACTGCTCATTATTTCTGTGGTCATTGAAGTACTGGTTACTTGTTAATATGCAGCTGAATGAATGCATTGGATCAGCTCTTGGTGCCATGGGTCCTGAAACATTTTTACGTATCATACCTCTAAAGTTGGAGGATGAAGATCTATCTGAGGCGAATGTTTGGCTCTTTCCAATTTTAAAGCAATATATTGTCGGTGCCCGTTTAGACTTCTTTACAGAGTCAATTTTGGCCATGGTAGAAAATTTAAGGAAGAAATCTCAAGTGGTATGGGTTTTTTTTTATTATAATTTTTATTGTAATTGTGTTGCTGTTTGCTGCATGTTTTATGCGCTTTTGACTTATGTCTGGCAGCTTAAGCAAGAAGGGAGGACTTATTCGTCAAGGAGTGTTGATGGACTTGTATACTCTCTGTGGTCCTTGCTGCCTTCTTTTTGCAACTACCCTCTGGATACAGCTGAAAGCTTCAAGGACTTGAAGGAGGCACTATGCAGGGGTCTCCATGAGCAACTTGACATACGTCCAATTATATGCTCCAGTTTGCAGATCCTCATCCACCAGAATAAGAGATTTGTGGAAGGAAAAGGTGATCCTTCTGGTAGTGAAGCAAGCATTCCCAGACAGCAAGCTATAGCCTGTTATACACCACAGGTTGCAGCTGATAATTTGGAAGTACTGAAGAAGTCTGCTTGTGAGTTATTATCTCTCCTATCCAAAATCTTCATGGAAAGTTCAAAGGATGTGGGAGGATGCTTGCAGGTAGAGCTGCCCTTGCAAATAGATTGTCATTTGTGGTAATTTCATTCGTATGAATCATGCCCCCCGCCCCGTGCTCCTTGCCAACATGTTAGGATTTCCTAATTGTCATGCAATAACCTGTATGTTATGTTACATGGATCCTTCATTTTGGATGTAGTACCCATGTCGATGTGTCCAACACGTGTATCCATTTTGGACACTCGGATCCTCGAATTGTCATGATATTTACAGAAAAATAAAAGAAAATTTGCTAAAAAAGCGATATTTCTAGTGACATTGAGATAAAATAGCAAAATCATATTTTTCTTAACCCCTTCCTTGTTTAAATACGTTTTAAATACATTTTGCGATACATAATCCGAAAAAAATATGCAATATGTACTACGAACAAGTGTTCACGACATGTCCCCGTACCCACACCTAATTAGGGGACACATATCTCAATATCCTAAGATTTAAGGTCCGACACTTGGACTCGCACCCGTTGTATGGAATGATGTGGGTAATTTTGGGATTTTTTTATTGGAAAATGATTCACACTCGCCTTTGGCCTTTCAATCTCCCTAATGTGAGGCACAATGAGGAGTGCGAGAAGCTAAAAGCTAAATGACTCACACTCCCCTTTTCCTTCTACTAAGTTATTTTTAAAAGTATATTTCTGTCCCGATTAATTCATTCTTAATATATGTAGATAAGCTAAATGCCTAAAACAATCTGATTGCGCTTACACGTAGACTATGTTAACATTTTATGTTGAGCCATCAGAAGATGCACATACAAGTGAATATGCTGTGGGAAACTGTTCACCTCAAGAGTGATTCGTTTTTCACTAGCTAGAAGTTTACATTCCCGTCTTAGTATTTCGGTTTTTCTCGTCTAGAATATTGTCTCGAATGGTTTTTATGGTCGATCAACTATTATATCTGCTAGTTTGGGTAGCATGGAAAGGTTATTTCTCAGAGAAATTGAGAGGGCATGTACCTGGTTCAAATGAATTGCTACAATTCTATATAAAGCTTAATTAGATGGTGTTGGTTTGTGGTCTGTTTGTTCTAGTTGGCTTTGTATCTTCTTGGGCCTCCATGGCTTTTTCATGTTAGGTTCCGGCAGGAAATATGGTCTAAAGCAGTGGTGCTTGCTACTGATTAGAACACTGACCGATAGTTGGAATATATTCATTATTAAGTGTTTGTAGAACTTATTACTGTGATTCAGATTTTTGTTAGATTTGCTGATTCTGATATATGCATAATTGTGACGACATCTTAAAAACTGCCTGCAGATCACAATAGGCGAGCTTGCTTCAATAGCAGAGAAAAAGTTTGTGTCAAAGATATTTAAAAATGGAATGTCGCGGCTCTTGATAGTCACTACAGAAGCCGGCAAAGCAGAAAACTCTCGAAGTTCCAATCTGATGCAGATTGACAACTCATCAAATGAAAGTTCACTAACACTAGAAAGGTGGTTCCTGTGTGCCAAAAAAATTCTTATTACCCCCTCTTGCCCCTATATGGCAGTTCCTTTGATATGATATTGGGCATTGTGACATCTGGAATTTGATAATATATGGACAATATGTTCGATATGTGACAGTTGCTATTTCCTGCAAGTGTAGGGCACAGTTATTTGACTTGGCAGTGTCACTCTTGCCTGGTTTAGATGCCAAGGATATCAATGTCTTGTTTCGCGCCATACTGCCTGCATTAAAGGTTTGTTTATATCTATCTCTGTTTGGCGATGGCGCCTTCTGCTGTGTGGGGGAAGATCTTCTTGGTCTTTTAGTACTTTTTAAAGTTATTAACTATATAGAACCACTGCATGGCAGGATGTTGAAGGATTGGTTCAAAAGAAGGCATACAAAGTTCTCTCGGCTATTCTCAAGGTATTATGTGTTCTTAGTTTTTTGAAGAAGTCCTACAAATTTCAATTTTCTTCTCAATTTTCATGGTAGTTTGTACGTGATAAATGGGGAAAATGTAAATTACCAAAATGCTTTAACCCCAAAGTATATCCCTTCATACTAAACTATGAAGTTCCATCTCATAGTGATAGGAGCAGATATCAACTGTGCAGACTTCCTTTTTCAGATATACTATGTTTCTAGATCCATTGGAAAGAATTGTCAGTCACTTACAGTGAGGCTGCATCTTACTGAATTTCTGATAATTCATCATCATGATTATTTTTCTTCAACAGAACTCTGACGAATTTCTTGCTACAACACTCAAAGAGTTGCTTACTGTGATGATTGAAGTGCTTCCTTCGTGCCATTGTTCGGCCAAACGCTATCGGCTTGATTGTTTATACTTCATAATTGTCCATGTCTCAAAGGTATTGATGTATACACCTCTCTGCTCATTGGAAAATTCTACAAGGGGGACAAATTTGACCGTATGTGGTTAGGAAGCTGTATGATTTTCAATACTCTTTTTTCTTTTGCTACAGGATGATTCAGAGCAGGGGCCACGCGACATCATTAGTTCTTTCTTAATTGAAATTGTACTTGCACTAAAAGAGGTATCACGCATTATCTGCTTGGAAGTTTAGGTTGACAAAGCATGGTTGAAAATTCTTTGTTTGTACTCTGCATTCTGCTGATTTTCTAGTCAGTTCTTTATTGGTACAGCAGAATTCAGTGACATCTTTTAGTCATTGTTTTCCTCACAGTCTAGATTCTCTAGTGTTCCTAGACGTAGCTAAACAGGCCTGTTATACTGCAATTCTCCTCTATAAAGTGGGTACTTTTTATGCTTCTCTTTTATTTGGCCATGGTAGTCATCTTTTGAGGAGAGATCAGTTCATTTGTTATTTTATGAGAAAAAGTGGGTACCTTGAAAATAACATTAAGGGCTTCTAGCTGCGGATTACATTACAGATTGATATGCTGGTAAATCTCTTTTGACAAATATTACTCGCAGGCTAACAAAAAAACAAGAAATAGAGCTTATGATATGCTTGTCCAAATTGGCCATGCCTGTGGGGATGAAGAAAAAGGAGGAAAAAAGGAGAACTTGCACCAATTTTTCAACATGGTACATATCCAATTTTTCCACATTGTACCTATCTGTTATCTTTGATTTGGATTGATTTTGAATCCTTGATATTGGAATTGAGTCTTCTTGATTACTTTTATGGTCACAGGTAGCTGGAGGCCTGGCTGGCGAGACCCCTCATATGATCAGTGCAGCAGTGAAAGGCTTAGCTCGCTTGGCTTATGAATTTTCTGATCTTGTTTCTGCTGCTTACAATGTTCTCCCATCTACTTTTCTCCTCCTCGAGAGAAAGAATAGGGAAATTGTTAAAGTGTGTCCCCTCTTTACCATATGCATTTTGTCCTTGTCGCTCCTGTTTGTCTGAATAATTATCCAATAGATATTAATAGATCATCATTCTTTTGTGTTTTTGTTCGGAGATTAGAATTCCTTGTTTTTGCTTTTGGTGTAGGCTAGTCTTGGTCTTATTAAGGTTTTGGTAGCCAATTCGCAAGCTGAGGGATTGCAACTCCACTTAAGTAGCATGGTGGAAGGTCTGCTGAAGTGGCAAGATGGTACCAAGAGCCATTTTAAAGCTAAGGTATTGTTTCGCTTAACTTGACATTTCAGTTGTGAGAGTAGTAACTAGTTGTTAGACACTTTCTCTACCCGGAAGCTTGTATTCTGTTATCAAATGGATAATAATCCTTGCTTGGTTTTCCTGGTTACTTTTGATAATTTATTACCCTCTGTTCAGGGTGTGCCCTATTACTTTTATAATATAATTCACGACCGTCGTGCTTCAGGATTGCCATATTTTTCAAGTAAATCTGAGGAATTAGAAGTGAGTATATTTTAGTAGATTGGAGTTTGATTTGTTGTCACTATATCCAGTTCCTTTTGGTGTCCTCGCTACAACTTGGTGGTGTTCCTAGGAGGTCTGGGGAAAATTTAGCTGTTACCATTATTCATGATCTACAAACTCAGCCAATCATGACCTAGTGGTACCCCTGGGTCTTCTCTTTTTTCTCGTCTCTTATGTGCAACTTAGAACGGATGCAACTCGAATCATTTTAAATGATTCAATTGCAAAAATGGATATGAGATCTTGTTGTGAAATGTTTTTCTAATCCCTTATACTTACCAGTTGAATTTGAAATCACTGCTTTGTTTGCTCTGCAGATTAAGTTACTCCTTGAAATGCTTGTCAAGAAATGTGGTCTGGATGCCGTCAAGGCTGTAATGCCTGAAGAACACATGAAACTTCTCACTAACATACGAAAGGTCAAGCTTAAACCTCATTTAATGACCATTTATATTGGATTCCATTCAAACTTGCTGTATTTGGTCCGTCGAAATGCAGATTAAGGAGCGGAAAGAAAGGAAAGTTGCTGCGAAATCTGAGGAAAGCAAGAGTCAACAGTCAAAAGCCACTACGTCCAGGTTTGTCTACTAAACAGACACGCGAAGCAGTGAACAAGTAAATACCATGACCTTGTTTTCTGTTGGAATTGTATGGAGGCCCAGTCTCTATTGATGGTGTGTCCACGTATAACATGATGGTGGCTGGTTGAGAAGCTTGGTGCTTCCGCCTTGCACACGGAAGATTGGATTTCCTGAATCACGAGTCTTATATACTGTGTTACGATCACCTCATATTGATAAAAAGTCCGGAGAACAATTTGAAATGGAAATCAAGAAAAAATTTGTGGTCATATAAACAGAAACGCATGAATTGAGCAAGAAGTTATTTCGGATAAAACGCCGTTCAACTCGGAGGACATAATACTTACAGGTCAAGCCAAAAAGACAGTTTCTGATTGTATTGGATGTGGTGCAAGTGTGCAACCCAGGCTTTAGCCAAAGCCTAATGGTGCTTCCATACTTCTGGGTGCAAGTCACAATTGGTCTAAATTTCGTAGTTAATACAAACTTACAAAGATCGTTTTTTATCGGAAGTTTGCCCCTCAGCTTTCTATAGCTCAAACACAAATAGCCCCTTTTAAATTATTTATTATCCTTGTGAAATGATGCTTCATGTTTTAATCAATGGCGCTAGTTTTATGGGGCTTCCTGGTTCTTTGTTTTCGAAACTGCTCGTGTTTGATGCAACTGAATTGTTGTGCATTGGTTTTCAAATATGAAATGTTCCGTCGTGTATCGGCTGTCTCGTTACTCCTAATTTCCTCTACAGGCAGAGCAGGTGGAATCATACAAAGATATTTTCTGATTTTGGTGACAATGAAACGGACAGTGATGCAGCTTACAAGGATACCGAGACAATTTCTGGTCGATTGAGCAAGGGCTCAACAATGTTAACCTCCAAAGCATTGTCACTCCGGTGAGTGTAACAGGCATTTTTCCTATGAATAATAAAAGATGTAGTTTGAGGTTTTCAGGCAAAACAACTAATCTTCCTAATTCACAGAATTTTGACATTGTTGGTGGGTTGTCAAACCTGCGTGCTGCAGTTGTCCTTGTTTTCGCCAGGACATCGTCAGCCTGACAAAGTTGACTATCTTGGGCTTTGCTTTTTGTGCTATCCACTAAGATAGATATCATTGATAAAAATGTACTTCCGTATCGTTCCAGGTCAAAAAGATCTCGTAAAGCAGTCAAGAGCTTGCCAGAAGACTTGTTTGACCAATTAGAAGATGAGCCACTCGACTTGCTTGATCAGCGGAAAACAAGGTCAGCTCTTCGATCATCTGAACATCTCAAGCGGAAGCCAGATTCGGATGATGAACCAGAGATAGATCCTGAAGGGCGGCTTATAATTCACGAGGAAGGAAAGAAGAAACTGAAGAGGGAGATGTCGCCTGACCCTGATTCTGATGCTAGGACCAAAGCAAGTACTCACTTGTCCGCAAACTCCTCGCGGATGGCTCAAAAGCGAAGGAAAACGTCGGACGGTGGGTGGGCTTATGTGGGGAGTGAGTACGGTAGCAAGAAGGCAAGTGGAGATGTGAAGAGGAAGGGTAAGCTTGAGCCGTATGCATATTGGCCACTTGATCGTAAAATGATGAGCCGTAGACCAGAGCAACGGGCAGCTGCAAGGAAAGGTATGGCAAATGTGGTAAAGTTGACGAAAAAGTTTGAAGGGAAGAGTGTGTCAAATGCACTTTCCATCAAGGACATGAAGTTTAAGAAGGGTAAAATGAAAGGAAGCCAAAAGAAAAGTAGGCGATAAATGTGAGTTTAGCTTCTAAATATCTCCAAGAGACTCCCGCTACTGTTGGGTGGTCACTTGGGCATTTTTGACTGTTAATATCCTAAATTAATTTTATTTTGTTCTCCTGTATGTTGTGTAATGGAAGAAACAAGCCAATTTTCCTAGTTCTACATTTTGCTTTTCATGATCTATTTGCGCGTTTTTTACATGTAATTGTTTTCATGGACCTGATGTTGATGATAAACTACTGATTCTTTATTCTTTAGAATGCAAAATGTTCTTAAAATATTTGCCCAGCAGGAAATCCAGTGTTAAAATAGTAAAGTTACACATGTGCTGAATCGGCTCGATGATCTTGAAATTGCTGAGAGTTGGATGGTTTTGCATGGAACTTGTAGGACCAATGTAATATATACACTGCATTACGCACTTGAATGGTACTACAAGATCCCAATACGTAGCATTTGTAAATCAGCAGTGATTTATCGTCGTCTGCGTTGTTGGCTTCTTTTTGCCTCAGTGATGAAATTGAAAATCTAGGGACCTTTGATGAAATCTAAATGCATCATAGATGCTTGAACATATATCCATGGCTGGCCCAGATTAGCAGATACTGCGGTTGCTTACTCGAAAAGGCCTCCATGACGGCGGACTGCTTGCATAGCCACTATATTATGATTCTTACCATCTCCTGATGTCCATATTTTCACGTGCAGTCGTCATGCAAACATGCTTTTACCTCAAACAGGCAGTCAGAAGCCCTCCGTCGGCCTAATGGCCTTTACTTTTATGGGTTTGAGGCCGACGTTGGGATTGGAGGACTAGGAGAGAGAATATGCAATCACAAGTGAACTGGATTTCCAAGCATGACTACCATTTTATACGTCTAAACTTCAACCCACTGTTCACAGTAACAATCGTCGATACACTTCTAAAAGTACCAGCTTAAGCGACGCTTAGAAGGGCCAAAAGTGGAATAACCACGGAGGGAACTCACTAGTTTCCTTCCCATCTAGAAGGCCAATTGCCTTCTGTCTCGTATACAAATTAGAAAGGTCAACAAATTCAGAAATTCTACGAGACCAACGTCCAATCAAAACATGATTATAGAGCATCTGAAATTGTGAAACCAAATACCCAAGAAAGTGCAAGAAAAAGCTTACCCAAAAATTACTAAATGTAGAACTGATGGAAGGTAAAACAAGTTTCAACGATAACATGCATTGTCTGAATTTATTTGAAGTACCTAAAATCAAAGACTAAATGCAAAATTTCTTCACTAATTTCGCACATGTTAAACTCAATACATATGATTTATTAGTTTCCTCCTCTGATTATTTCAAGAGGGTTGAAATTCAATACCACAAAGTATCTACATAAGAGGAGGATAAAAGAGATGAACTTTTGTTACAATGATGACATCGTTGCTAGTTTTCTCATATTCCAACTCCCGTGGGTAACTAAAAATGGACATTTACATACCCAATTGCCTTTGGGCTCATTTCAAGCCAGGTTGGAGAAGCTTGACAGTTTAGTTGTAAGGAGAAAATAAGATTGCCGAGTTGTGGCCACCAAAACCAAAGGAATTAGACATCGCCACCTTAATATCCAGTCTCTCTTTCGTTTGACCAACCAGCACGTTCATGTCCTAATTTAATGAGCAGGAGCATTAGGTTTTCAAGTTTCATAGATGCATGCTGATGTAAGGTTAAACCATCCAACTCAAAATCAAATGACAACGAGGCAAGAGACCGCATGTGCTATTTTCGGAGGTCACAATTGGCCAATTTAAAATCAGCTAACACTCACTCGCACGTGGAGAGGTAACTAAAAGCCATATAGAAATTACTAGGCAACAGAGCGCACTTATAACACATACAAAGGGGGAATTGATTCAGAGTCTTGCCGAAAAACCTTCAAAAGCCTAGCTCACGTACCATGTTAAAACATCCAACTCAAGCTCAATTGGCATTAAGTGAAGGGCCGCCTAGGCAAGTATAATATTTTTAGAGAGAATAATTTATCAACGTGAGATCATCTTAATTGGTCTACATGACATCACCCAACTGCTCAATTGCAGATGGATTACAATATTGATCACATTTATCTAACCGTCAGACTTGCAAGTCCAAACAGTGTTCGATAAAACAATTTTAAATAAGAGGATGGTATAAACAGTTGAGATAATTGACTTTGCCAAGCCACCTGCACAGTTACAGCTCCTTATATTGTAGCGGACTGACAGAGGTGAAACATCCTGGAATAGTGACTCATAATAACACGAATGAGGCTATGCTAATGGAACATACGCCGATAAAAAAAAAACGGAACACAGTCTAGGTAATCACACATGGCAAAAGGAGCCATTTTAACGTATAATTAAAGGCTTAAAGCATTATTTCTATTGAAAGAAAGCACATGGAACATGAAACTAAACATACCACGCCTTCATCTGGATTCTCCAGATTCAGATTCGGATGAACCCATCCAGTCCGTATCGCCTATATGAAGACATAAGATAGGGTCAATACAAAACTTAACTCGAATAAGAACATTAACTTTGGGCATGAACTGAAATTTGTTGATAATTCGGAGAACAACAATGAAACCAGCAAGGACAATAAGGCTGATTTGATGCGAAATAGAACAACTGGACAATATAAACTGGCATTTCGAGGACCCTTCACCAATTCCCCGCCTTGATATAAACCAACTATAACGAAACTATTTGTATCATATTGTCATTAACCAGCATATGGAATACTAACTTTACTCCCAAAAAAACAAGCGTAAACTACACTGACCTCCTCGAGCAATCCATTTTAAACATGGGCTGTTCACCGGTTCCATCGAAAACTCTCATTTGTTTAAGCGGAGCATAGCATGGAAAACTACATGAAATTGCAAAACGATGTCCACCTCTCATTCGACCAATGTACCCACAATCAAGAACAAACAGCCCGTGGCTGAAATTAATAAATTAAAGAACAGCAGTGACGAGTAACCAATTTGTGTTGGCTCATTTTCAAAGGAGCACTACTGAACATATGCACAAAACCACTATATCCAGGCTTCCAAGTGGTAATTAGCCCAGCCATGAAATGCAATCTAAATAGGTCTTTTGTAGGATCTCATAAAATAATAGAACCATTAGGAGTACTTATTGAAGCCACTAATGGGTTACCTGCACAGTAGCAACAGCTTCAACGGCTCCAGCACCGCCAAGTAGGTGACCAATCATAGATTTGGTAGAGTTCACTTTTAACTGAAAAAGAAAAGAAAAAGTACATCAATCCGAGCTACGATGACATCGATACAGAATGCTATGCTAAAAGGATATGAATTCACGCTACCTCAGGGTTCTGGCCAAAACAACGCATGAGGGCTTGGAACTCCTTTAGGTCTCCAGCCGGTGTCGATGTACCATGTGCATTTATGTAGTTTACTTCTTCCCTGGACACCCCAGACTGAGCCAAGGCCTTTTCTATACATAGAATAACACCGGCCCCTGCTTATAAACATACACAAGAGATACTAGCTTCAACAGAATGTTTCATAAAATAACTCCTGTCAGGTTGAGATTAATGGTCTGAATTCTATAGCAACTACTTGGATCCATTTCTGGAAAAGCAATGATGTTGATTATTACAATGTTACATTGGCAACCATACAGGTCTTATAGTTCAATGCTGGTTCACTTTATTGGATACTCATAGTACTAAGATCTGAGTACAGAAACATGAAAATCAAATGTGGAGGTAGACTGCGTAAAGATTTGAGAGTTTTAAATTTTTCCAAGCAAAAGGAGTTGAAAATCTCAGAAACAATATTTAATCAGCTTAATTTTTTTTTTTTTTTTACTCTTTTTGTACTGATTATGTTGCGGTATTGACTTGCAAGGGCATATTAATAAGAAAAAAAATGTCAACTGGCAGCCTTCTAAAGGTATCTCGCAAGATATGGACCAAATAACATGCTCCTGTTCCAAGCTTAGGACTGCACTGAGTTTAACCGGGCTCAATCAAGAAAGCTCTCTCACCAATTTGGGGTTTTGGCAAGATAAATCCTCTCGCACCATTTGCAACATTCGACCCTATCAAGGCATATAAATAGTATACTTGCCTCTCTTCCTTTGAGAGGAGGGCCACGAGTCCACCTTACTCTCCTCAGTCGTGTAGGAGGTCATACGCCTTTAAACCTGAAAGATGCCTGTTCTAAGCAAAAAGGCAGTCGACCGAAGGTTTCCCACAATATACTTACCTAATGACAATGTCGGAGCCGGGAATTAAATTCGGGAGTAGCAATGTTCGATTGGAGTCTACTTTCATTGTTGTGTGTTGTCACGTAAAGATGCGAAGAATAAGATCGTATATACATGTAACTAAATTTTTTCGTGGGCTTTTTCTTAGTTAAAAAGAATAAAAGTTTGGTCAAACTCTCTTGTGGTCTTGATATGAAAGGCATTGAAATATTGTTTAATATGATTGTTAAGGTATGGGTTTTACTGTTATTTGTATAGTTACCTAGGGGAAGTTTGGTACATGTAACA
Source organism: Gaultheria prostrata (assembly GCA_036023075.1). Classification (NCBI taxonomy): domain Eukaryota; kingdom Viridiplantae; phylum Streptophyta; class Magnoliopsida; order Ericales; family Ericaceae; genus Gaultheria; species Gaultheria prostrata. Next base: position 8,502 of record JAXBDA010004441.1, on the reverse strand, counting down.
TTGTTCATGTAAATATAGTTGTGAGAAGGAGAATCCCTCACTCACTCATTTCTTTCACAATGCTTCACATGGTATCAGAGCTTCGATCCTTTATCAATCGAGCCTTGTAGAGGATATGGAGTCGTGGGTTCATTGTCGTTTCTTTGCCCCTACATCATCGTTCCTTCCAATCGATTAAGGAAGAGGGTTCGATAGGACTTTTTCACTATCGCTTACTGTTGTCCATCGTTGTTCAGAGCCGCCTTCATCAGAGCCTTGTTCAGCCTCCGATAGGTTTGTTTCAGATGTCGTTGGGTTACAATAGTTCCTTTGCATCGTCTTTCAGCCATTGTTTCGAACTCTGTAAGCAGCGTCTTCTCACGGGTTCGACAGATCGACTTTTATCGTTGCTATATAGATCAATTTCAAACCTGGGTAAGTCGATTTCGAGCTTCAACATCGTTTGATATGGGTGTGCAAGATTGAAGTTTGTTTCAGGTATGTGACACCTGACGACAACTATAGCATCTCGATTCAGGCTTTGTGATACCAGACGACCACTGTACTTGTTCGAAACCTACTGGGTGCCTTTAGAACCTTCCGTACACTTTCCGTAAGGCCTTGTTTGTTTCCGACTGCCTTCAATAGGCCTTCTCAGCCACTGTTTGCTCTCAGAAAGTACTGGGTTACTTCCGTTTGTGCTTGAATACCACTGGGTAATGATCGTTCGCTTCCGAAACTGACTGGGTGACCGCGAAATCTACTGGGGTTAATCATTCGCGGTGTTTTCTGTATCTTTCAGCCCTTTTTGAGGTTTTGGGATTGTTATCTGGTTGATAGGTTCTTTTTCTTAAGGCATTTTAGCTGTTACTGCCTTTCTTCTGTCGGTATGATGGAGGTTCCCAAAACTGAACAGGTTGGTGCCCTTTCTCAGGGGGAGTTACAAACTCTCAAACGCCTACTGGCTAGGCTTGACACTCCATCTACCACTGCTTCTACTTCCATTGCCTCTGATTAATTTGCTTCCAAAGGCATACATGCTAGTGCTTATGCTGCCTCTAGCTCTCCTCCTTGGATAATAGATACTGGTGCAACAGATCATATGACAGGTTGTTCATCTTTCTTTGACTTTTACTCTACATGTTCTGGTAAGGATAAGGTCAGAGACTCAAAGTAGCTGATGGTTCTCTATCTGCTATTTCGGGGAAAGGTTCCATTCGTTATTCTCCAACCATTTCTTTTTCTTCAGTTCTTCATGTTCCCAATTTTTCTACTAACCTTTTATCTATTAGTAGTCCTAATCCTTAAATTGCACCGTGACATTTTTTCGTACACATTGTGTCTTTCAGGAACTAGATAAGGGGAGGATGATTGGCAGTGGTAAAGCTCAAGCTCAAGGGGGCCTATATTTTTTGGAGGATGCACCTAATCCAGTTTGGCACCTTCTCGAAGCATTTTACACCATTCCTCTCAAACCGTCACTTCAGCTAAACTAGACTCTTATCATGCCTCTCTATAATCTCTCAAGCCACAGTAATGTTAGCTTTCCTCTTTTATTGCTACTACCCACAATGTATATTAAGGCACTCTAAATGAATCCGCATTGCACATTAACATACTCTCATTATATCCTCACTAGTGCTATTTCTACCATCTTATAAAGTATACTTCACTAGCTTATCCCTAGGAGCTACGAGAACAATCAACAAAAGTAGTTTTTTTTTTCCCTATAGCTTCAAAGCATTAACTTTAGGATGGGGCTCTGTCATGTCGTAAGCATCACAAGTGAAGCTTCCACCCAGAAATTCTGCATCGTAATGTTAGCCTTCCTCTTTTATTGCTACTACGCACAATGTATATTAAGGCACTCTAAATGAATCCGCTTGGCACATTAACACACTCTCATTATATCCTCACTAGTGCTATTTCTACCATCTTATGAAGTATACTTCACTAGCTTATCCCTAGGAGCTATGAGAACAATCAACAAAAGTAGTTTTTTTTTTTCCCTATAGTTTCAAAGCATTACCTTTAGGATGGGGCTCTGTCATATGGTAAGCATCACAAGTGAAGCTTCCACCCAGAAATTCTGCATAGATATTTGCACCTCTTTTCTGCCACAGAAAAGAAATTGTCATATGGGATTAACTATTCATATACATCTTTGATGAGCAAATAAGGGAGTAGTTCAACATCAGACTTGGGCAGAGTAATTCATGCTAGGTTACCTTAGCATGCTCTAGTTCTTCCAAAATCAGAACTCCAGCTCCTTCTCCCATCACAAATCCATCACGGTTCTGTTCAATGAGAAAAACAAGGTTTAGTCTACGTAGTACTCATGATGCACGTTGTGGTCCTTCAAGTACGCAATCATTCATTCAGCAAATGAAAGGATAAGTTTATGTTGGGGATACAAAAGTTTTCCGCAGTACAGAAACTCAAGGCATCATTCTTTCAGAAGCTTGCTGGATGCATACACATCCAGAATTATAAAAAAAAACAAAAAACAAAAGGAAGGAAAATTATGGCAGACATTCCCCAAATCCCCCCACCCACACACACACACACACACACAACAACAAAAGACGTGCACTCACTCACACACACACACACACACAAAAAAAAAACCTAGACAATGACCGAATTAAAGAGATGGAAATGAAGCCACAAGGTAAATAGAATAGTACACTGTCCCATGGACGGGAAGCTTTTGCAGGATCACTGTTTCTCTGAGAAAGTGCTCGGCATGCCACAAAACCTCCCAATCCTGAAATAATAGTTCTCATAAAAAAGCTAATAGCGTCAAGCTAATAAAGACCAAACAAAACTGCAGATTAAGAAAATAGGATACCAATAGGTATGATACAAGCATCTGAGCCACCACAGAGCATCACATCCTACAATCTCTCATCAAATGTTAGAAACGAGCAGTACGACTGAATTGTTATAGAACATGTCAACATGCTATAAGGAAAATTCCACACTTCTACTGCACAACAGAGAGAATGCAAGATGCTTACAGCTTCGCCTCGTATGATATGGTTTGCGGCACTTAGTATACAGTAGTTACTTGTGGCACAAGCAGTAGAGATCGAATAGTTGGGGCCCATCCAACCCTGCAAATTGGTTTGGGCATATCAGAAAACTTGATAGTGAAATAGTCGGTCAAGTGGATTTTAACATGGAAGCAGCAAAGTCTAAGCTCACCAAATCCATTCCAAGCATGGCAGACCCCATGTTTGTAGTTGCAAAAGGGACATAGAAGGGATTCATCTTCTTGTATGAGATTTTTAAAGCTTCAACAGCATCAGAGAAAACCTGCTCAATGATGCAGAAACAACTGACTCAGAAATTAGCTACTAAACTGACTCAAAAATGCAGAATGGATCCTCGTCCGATACACAGATATTTTAGCTCTCAAAAAGCTTCCAAAAGATATCCAGTGCAACCATAGCATGTGGACAAATTAACGGCATAGAGACACCGCCACGGCTATTTTCTTTTAATAATCACGCAGAAGAAACTGAAACAGCTCCCAGTTGAGAGTGCCTGTATTGGGCCTTCCTCAACAGTGGTTCTTCCACCACACATAAAAATCACAATGACAGAACTGTGACAAGGAATAACACATTCATGCTGCCCTCATTACACAAAATCAAACTTAAAGAACAGTCAGTAGTAGCTCTAGTAAAACCAGTTTCCCCTCCGCTCTCGATTTTCATAGATTTGCATTTTTCATGAAAGGTAAACCAACCATTACCTGCATGCCACCCATGCCTGAGCCAATCAAAACCCCACATCGAGTTTTGTCTAATTCCTTCATTACCTCATCCGTAATTCCACCATTTGCCAATGCTTTCTTACCAGCTGTCATCACGTAAAGCATGAATTTATCCATCCTTTTGGACAGTTTAGGTGAAACCCAACCATCTGTTGAGAAAGTCTTGACCTCTCCTGCAATTCTCTGCATTGGGAAACAGCTATCAATATCTAAACCAGCAGACTGGTTATAGAAAAAAGAAATAGTCAAGGCGAAGTACAGTTGGATACTGGGCACAGTCAAAGCCCTCTATTTCACTGATGCCGCTAACACCTTCAAGCAGATTATTGTAAAATACATCTGGGTCATGACCAAGTGAAGTCACCACACCCATCCCTGTCACAACCACTCGCCTTTTTGTTGTGATTTCTTTTGCAGGTATTGCAGCAATATCCATTGCTTGCCCTAAAAAATTTAAATAATAAGCCAGATGCTTGTGTATGTCTCAATGCAGATTAGATAGGTTGGCACTTGACAGCTAGGCAATTGCCAATCAGGGATGTGGCTGATGGCTATACAGCATCACACTAACTTAGCAAAATGAAACAATTTCATATACAAGTACAAACTTAAAAATTGAAACATAGAATCAAATCAAGTCTGACGAGAATACTATTTTCTGTGGGGATTGCGTGCTAAAGTTAGGGACCGTAATCAATACCGCGAGATCGATAGTCAATAAACCCAATCCCAAGCGGTTGGTTGAGTGGTACAGTAAGTAAGGGGTTAACTCCCCAGCTCACAGGTTCAATTTCCATTGCTAGCAAAAATCCTTAGGTCACTTGCCAGGTCGTTAACTTTAGGATCTCAGGGTTAGTTGAGAGGTGTGCGTAAGCTGGTCAGACATGAGGTGGTTCAAAAGATCCATAGGCAACACAAGCATGTTGAATTCCTCAAACAAGAAAGCTAGCATTAGGCTTGTAACTTGTAAGGAACCGACATAGTGAACAGGGCGCAAAACGTAAATAGTGGGGATAAAGCAAGAAAGTATATCACTATTACCATTTAAGTAGCTAAATAAATATCTAGAAAACTATATACAAAAATATTATGGCGCAAACAACAAATAATCCTATTTACATAGACCTTAGATGGGTGAAAAAGGAATGTTTTGTCTGAACTAGGTTTGTTGGAGCATATGGAAAATAAAAGGAAAAGAAAAATTAAAAAAATTGTTTGGTGTAGAAAGAAAGTGAGAGGAAATTAAGAAACCAAGTTTTTATCACAATATATTTTCCTCACACTCTCCTCCTTAACCATTTTCTTTTCTTTTCCTTTCCTTCCCACAAGTTCCAAACGGACCCTAAGGTTCGAAAGGCCAGGCACTCTCACTCGTCGAATGCCTAGAATTTGTAGTAATTCGTAATTACGTTTCCTATAACAAAATACTTGAGAACTTCACTGAAACTATAAGAAAAAATCGAACAGCACGAGAACCAATTAAAAACTAAAAAAGAAGAGAAGAAATACCAAACTACAATTAAACCTAAAATCAATAATGAATCCTGATTAGTGAGAAGACACAAACAAACATTGGCCAGGCACTCTCACTCATCGAATGCCTAGAACTTGTACTAATTCGAAATTACATTTCCAATAACAAAATAATTGAGAACTTCACTAAAACTATAAGAAATCGAATAGCACGAGAACCAATTAAAAACTAGTAGAAAAGAAGAGAAGAAATACCAAACTACAATTAAACCCAAAATCAATAATGAATCCTGATTAGTGAGAAGAAACAAACAGAACACTACCACTGTACTACAGAAGCAGCATATGATGAAGAAAATGATTACCCAAAACGGCTCTGCATTTAGATGAGACTCTCCGCTTACTAAACCCCAATCTGCTCAATCGTTTGGAAGAAGAAGAAAAGTGAAGAAGCCTCGACGACGACGACGAGGAGGGGTTGATTGTAGGGCGTGGTTGGTCTTTTCCACAGACAATTGACATGCAAGCAGCCACGAGCCATGTACACGCCACTGAAGAAGCAGCCATTGCAATTACAGTGACACAGAATCAAACCCAGTTCAATGCTACATGCAGTAATGGTACTGTGGGTCAGTATTTATCAACGGAAGAACTATAGAATTTAGGAAAATGAGACAATACCAAGACATTATTTTTTTGGAGGTACGGTGCAAAAGTGTACCGGATGAATCCCAACCGTCGGATGCACTTTCATGTGCAATTTTGTGTTTTCTTTTCATGGACCAAACACTTTCCCTATTTTTTGTGCATCCATACGCACTGCCAAACCGCACAATTATACAGGTTCAAGACATCCCAAAATAATTCATTTGGCTAAAAGCTTTAAAATGGCTTAAACACGAATTTGAATACAGGTTCTATCTTCAAAATACATTAATTATTTTTAGCATTTTTTAGCCTACTTTTAGGTAAAACGAGAAACTCAGCCTAATGGTAAGTTCACGAGCCTGTATTAATTAAGAGACAGTGTACGGTGTACCGGACAAATCTCGATGAATGTATTTTCATATTCTCTTTCATAGTTTTCTTTCATGTTTTGTACGGACTTGGGTGGGTGTTGTGCACTTCTCGGCCGTCCGATCATATTTTGGACGGCCCGGATGCATTCAGCAATTTTAATTTAATTTTGATTTACTTTTATCGGTAAAAAATTATCGGTAAAAAATCAAAACACATTTGAACCGTTCAAAACACAATTGGACGACCGAAGGGTGCATAGCACCCACCCCGTTTCCGTTTTGTACCACGGCTCACTAATTAAACAGTATTTTCGGGTATTTACTCCGAATACTTTCACTCTTGAAAACAAGTCATTTCCTCTAACTAAATGATAATTTTAGTGGAAACGAGTTGTATTTTGATAGTTAAAAAAAAAAACCTTGAACTCACCCTAAATTGTTTGAATCTCACATGATTGTGTGATAAATCACGGGCTCGTGGAACCCCAGAGGTACTGAATAATCTCTCAATTTGTTGATGAGATTTCAACTTGAGTTTTCATTTTTCAGAATCAAATGCTAAAATGAATTGTTGTATTAGAAGTGCTAAAAACTAAGCTAAGGTGCTAAAATCACCTTCATTGCTTTTAGCAAATGTAAACTTAAGGTGCTACTAAAAGTTTGGCTTTTTCATTTTTAGAACCACTACTAAAATAGTTTTTGAATAAAAGTGCAAAAAGCTAAGCTAAAGTTGCTAAAAACACCTCCAATGCTTTTAGCAAATTAAACATCATATGTTCTTGGTGCTACTAATAAACTTCAAAAAGAAAAGGTAAGACAACAAAATCACCAACTTTCACCCATTATTTTTAAACTGAGCAATCTTTTTCAGATATCAAAAATTCAAGAACAAATGGAGACGGAGGGAGTGGTATTATGTTATACTATTTATATTATATTTACGCGATCTAAATTCAAACAATAACTAAATTTTAACTTTTTTAAAGCCTTGAGAATAACGACTCGTGATATTGCGTTATTTAGTATTGTGGGTCCCACAAATCGTCGTTGATAAATACTATTAAGCTTTTCTAATATTTTTTACAGCAACATGGACATAATTTTACTAATAATCTAGTATTGTTTGTTCCGTCCCATAAGGCTGACATTTGACAAATTGGGCAGCCATTAATATCGAACAGAGATTATTTGTTACCTTACTTTATAGCCAAACATGTTGTTCCGTTATTGGTTGGGATAACAACTACTCCTATAGTCTTACCAAAACCTAGTTTTTGTTTTTTGTTTTTTTAACAAAAAAAACTTAGATACATTCATTAAACTACTTAGCTATTACAAAGACGACACCGAACAAGAACATGAGCATCTCTCGTGTCCTGCCGGGTGGCCTTGATAATGTTTTTGCGTGGTGGCATACAACAATTTTTTTTTTTTTATTGATTTATGCAAATCATATGTAATTTCGGTAAGGTCAAGTAGAATATTCGGTAGTATAAATTGAATATATTCAGAATACAAGAAAAGAAAACAATTTAAAATCAACAGTTTTCTTTATATGGAATTTGACGTCAGGAGTTGGACCATATCGAAGATCGACAATTCTAGATTGGATCCGGGGGACATGATGTTCCTTCCCAGAGGGCAGCAGGGACTATTGTGCCCAAAACGGTGCAGTTTCGTGCTTCAATTCCACTCCCCAACTCCATCTCTGAAGTCTCCGTTTGGCCAAGGATAGCTGATCCGTGTTGGTAGAGGATAGTCAAGCATAAGTGCATAACAATTTTAAAAAGTTGGCGCAGGACAAAAATGATGGCACAAAAGTTATTAATTTTGTAATGTTGCTTATGAAATTTTGTGGTGTTGGTTAAAAATTTTCTGGTCTAGAATACAAATGTTTTGGTGTTCAATTATGAAAGAAGAATCGATAAAGGTTTAATTTTGCCATCTTTTGTTTTGTTTCACCCCAACTTTTTTTTTTTTTTTTTAATCTTTTGGTTGATCAAGAAAAAAAAAAAAACTCTTTTTACCTTTTGAATTCTTCTTGTCAAAACCAATTGAAAAAGTTATGGAAACACATCCCCCCACCAATTTATCCGTTTGTAAGTCATTTTCAAACTCATGAATTTTTTTAATCTTTTGGTTGATCAAGAAAAAAAAAAAAACTCTTTTTACCTTTTGAATTCTTCTTGTCAAAACCAATTGAAAAAGTTATGGAAACACATCCCCCCACCAATTTATCCGTTTGTAAGT